>CAUYQG010058712.1:0-10423 GCA_963574415.1 Tarsius wallacei | reverse complement strand
GGGTGGGTGCCCAGAGCCTCCTAGGGTGACCGGAGGCTCAGTCTGGGATCAATGCAGTCAGGGATGGAGCTGAGACCCGGACCTTCCCACCCACGAGGGAGCAGCCCGGGACGCAATAGCCGGCCCTGCGTCGGACCGGAGGTCCCTGAGCCTCGGACCAATGCGTCCAGCTGTGGGCATTGGGGTAGGGGAAGGAGGGCAAGAGACTTTTTGGGGAACTCACTTTCGGAGAATCTCACAGTTCCGCCTGTGTTGCCGCCATCTTGACCAAACCTCTCTCTGTGCATTTTTGATGTTTCTTTCTTTTTTCTTATTGGTGTGGTTGTCTTTGTCTAGGTTTCTTTGTGTATCACATAATAATGGTGTGGTTGTTTTAAGAGTTTTTTGTGTAGTACAGAATATTGGTGTGGTGGCTTTAGACATTTTTCTTTGTGTAGGACGGAATACTGGTGGTAGTTTTAGACAGTTCTACTTTGTGTAGGACAGAATATGGCGTGGTGGTTTTAAACAGTTGTACTTTGTGTAGGACAGAATATGGGTATGGTGAGTTTAGGGTGTTTTACTTAGTCCAGGACAGAATGTTGGTGTGGTGATTTTAGACAGACTTACTTTGTATAGGACAGAATATGGTGTGGCTCTTTTTGAGACTTTGTATTTAGCACAAAATATTGGTGTAGTTGTTTTTGAGAGTTTTTCTTTCTTTGGCAGAAAATATTGAGGCAGTTGCTTTTGAGAGATTGTCTTTGTTTGGCAGTGAATATTGGGGCAGTTTTCATTGAGAGTTTTCCGTTATTAGGCCTTGAATATTGGGGAATTTGTGTTTGAGAGATTTCCTATGTTAGGCACTGAATAGTGGGATGGTTGGTTTTGACAGACTTCTTATGTGAGGCCTTGAATATTGGAGCAGTTTTTTCAAAGAGATTTCTTTTGTGATGCACTGATTATTGAGGCATTTGTTTTTGAGAGGTTTCCTATGTTTCTCACTCAATAATCTGATGGCTGAATATAAGAGATTTTCCAAGTAATCATAGTATATTGTGGTGGCATTTTGGGGGGAATTTCTTTGTTAGTCACTGAATATTGTTCCATTGTACATGAGAGTTTTTCTGTGTTAGGCAGTAAATATTCAAGTGGTGTATTTGAAGTGTGTGTGTATGTGTGTCTGTGAGCGTGTTTGTGTGTGTGTGTGTGTGTGTGTGTGTGTAGCACAGAATAAAGTGAAGAAACTCAGTTATAGCTTACTGCAGCCTCAGTCCCTGAGCACAAAGGATCCACTTGCTTCAGCTACCTAAGTTTTTATAAATATAGGCAACAAAATCCACTTCTAGGACTTTTTTCATTTAATATTTTATTCTTTTAAAATTATTCAAAATCTTTTTGAGGGTGATGCTTTCCATGAATTTACTTATTTCATTTATAAAGATTATGGGGATGAAAATCTTTATAGCTGTCCTGGCTGGTGTAGCCAACTGTGAAATAAGAAAATTAGTACAAGATCCTTTACTGATAAATGCTGATGTAAGGCAATAATGCTTTTAAAGCCGATGACACGTATTCTTATCCAGGAGATGCTGAGTTTTGCACTACACCAAACAGCTTCATTTTTATACAACCCATTGCACCTGATGCTTTCTAAAAAGCTCACATTTTGCCCTAAAGGGAATGCTTCACCAGCACAAACAATTGTTGTTTAATATCTTCTTCTGAATCAGCATGATATCTCCAGCCTATTTGGGAAATTTGAAAAGAAAACTGATCTTTTTACTGAGAAAAATTATACAACATGAACAACAAATGGTTGAACATGTACAATGATTACTTGATAATGGAAAAATTGCATTAAAAACTCATGCAGAGAAGTTGACTGAATTATCATTTATACATTTATACGTTCTCCTGAGTATCTGTACTCACATTTGGAAATCTGAAAATAAACATGATCTATTTCCTGTAAGTGGATAATGCAACATGCAATAAAATGGCAATTGTATAGACAATGGTTATTTGGGAATTAAAAAATTGATTTAGAAAACTAATTTCACCAACAGACACATGAAAAAGTGCACAGCCCCCCTAATCATCAGAGAAATGCAAATCAAAACCACATTGAGATACTGCCTAACCCCAGTAAGACTTGTCATCATTACTAAAACAAACAGCAATAGATGCTGGCCAGGATGCAGAGAAAAAGGAATGCTTCTACACTGCTGGTGGGAATGCGAGCTAGTGCAACCTCTTTGGAAGACAGTGTGGTGATTTCTGAAAGAACTAGAAATTCACCTTCCATATGAACCAGCCATTCCCCTATTGGGAATACACCTGGAGGAACTCAAATCAATCTACAAAAAAGACACCTGCACGTGTATGTCTGTTGCAGCTCTATACACAATAAAAAAAACATGGAACTAAACATGCTGCCCATCGAAGCTGGACTAGATAAAAAAAGGTGGTACATATACACAATGGAATATTATGCAGCCATAAAAAAGGACAAACATATAGACATTACAGCAACTTGGATGGATGTAGAGTTGATCATATTCAGTGATCTATCACAGAAACAAAGAACAGAGAACCATATTTTCTCATTCACAAGCAGACCTTGAACAATTATCATAATAATATAAGAAAGGGAGTGGCAGTAGTGGGAAACTGCAAGGGGGGGATTGGATTGGCAGATGAGGGAAACTGCAAGGGGAGGGAGGGGCACACCTCAGCAACAAGGGTACACACATAATCAACATACATATACCTAACCCTGAATCGTACCCCTCACCTTTAAAATAAAAATAAAGTAAAGCAAAGAATATAGAAAAACACAAGAAAACTGATTTTAGTGATCACAGCTAAATTAGGAATACACATTGTGTACCTTATGATAAGCGTTTGAACCAAATATATTGTGAAGAGATGACGAATTTTGTTGAGGTAATGAATTTCGTACTCTGTGGCATGTTAAAAGTTTTTGTATTTCAATTCCCCATGTAATGTAAAACGTAGCGAATTTGGAGCCCCACATACTAGGTGCTATACGGTAATGTCGAAATTCTAGCCCCTACATTTGGTGATATACGGTAAAGCCGCCCAGCTTTAATGCATCTCCAGGAAGGGCCTCTAGGAGATTCCTTATTTGGACTGGAATGGGCACCCGGGAAGATGTCTAGGAGGTACCTTATCTGAAAGAAGCCGAGTAACTTAACTAACCTGCGTACTTCACTTCTTGCTTAACTAACCTGCTCACTTCACTTCTGGGCAGTGCCACACTCCTTGGTTCTAACTAACCTGCTTACTTCATTTCTGGGAACCCTGCTGGCACTATGTGACTGATGTACTTGAATTTCCGGGACTTGCAATGTGGGTGGGGCTCTGGCCTATCTAAAGGCAGTGCCTGCCATGGCTCGTGCTTGCTGTGTTTAAATTTCCCGGGCTTGCAAAGTGGGCGGGCTCCAGTGCGTTCGCTTTTTGTCTGTGTGTCTAGGGAGCATCCCGGCCAGCGGGAGAACCTGACTAATAAATCTCTCCCTTTGTTAAATCGTGTGTCAGCCGTGAATTAAACGCTCAGACCCCATTTCATCATGATTGTTTGGTTTGCTGAACTGACCATGGACCTCTGTTTCAAAAATCACTGCAGGGCAATGTTTCAGACTGATGGCTTTCCTCTTCCCTGATCAGTTTTTCCAACACAAAAAAGAGTCTAAAAGAGAGAAATAAAATCTTCCTTTGCTGGAGTATAGGTATCCTCATGGCTGTTTCTGGGGCAATTTCCTGTCCAAGTTGTGGTGAGGCTGTGAGCCGCACTGGAGAAGAAGAGGGCCTTATATGTGGAAAGAATTCTGAGATGGGTAAAGATTTCTACGGGGATTGAGGTGCAGAGATCCAGGAGGCTGCCTGGGTGCAGGAAAGGGGGATATTTCAGAGGTGAAAATGAGAGTGAAGTCCTGGAGAGTGGGTGAGGACTTCCCACCTCAGTGGGAAAGCCCCAGGATAAAGGTATGTAAACAATGAATACCTTCAAGGCATATTCAGTACTATGGAGGATTCCAGCTTGCAGCAGAGTAAAAGTGACTTCCTTGAGGACTGAGGATGAAAAAAAACTAGGTCCAGAACTGGTCCACTAGGGAGAGAACTTTGAACTGGCTAAATCTTGTGGAGACAAAAGAAAGGGGCAGCTCTGCAGCCTCAGAGGAAGCCCTGGCATGTGAAAGCAACCTTGGAGGGTTCCAGCACACGCCCATGTCTTCCAGGCACTTCAACCCCCTCCACCACTCCCATATGCTCCACTCCTCTGGGTTTGAAAAATTCAGGCTTTTCTTCCCCTTGCCATTTTTCTTGATTCTCCCAGGCTCTGCATTCTCCAAGTTCTTCCAAGCCCTACTTTGTTCTTTCGCACCCTTCGGGATTCATCAGGGCTGCAGGCAGTCCACAGAATTACAGGGGCCTGGAATGAACCGGCTTGGCTACTCATCTTTCCTTCTCCTTGACTGGTTTTTCTTCAGGGAAGTCGATTGATGTCCAAGTTCTCTAGGGCCTGGGTGCCCACCAGCTGTGACTTGTGTTTGCCATTCTTGGGACTACTCTTCCTCTCCCACATCGTTCAGAAATTCTAGGCCCATGACTCCCTCTCTTTTTTGGAGTCCAGTTTCCTATTCCTCATCTGATAAGGATTGCGTTATTTTTCTGACTGCCACACTCCTTGTCCTAACTAACGGGCTGTAATGTCGAAGGTACCGGAGGGCGGGTCGGGCCTCAACAAGAGGGCTGTAACCCAGACCAGGAGAACAATGGACGATGTAAAAGCAAGCCCACCAGTACCTGTTACAGCAACCCTAACAACCCCGTTCAACCAATCACCAGCAGGCACGACAGTGGTCCCAATCAGTAATCGCTCTCCACAATTCCCTTCACAGCTTTCTCGGTGTGCCCCTTTATAAACCCATCGTCCATCTCGTGGGACATGATTTCTTCGACCCACAGTTAGGTGAACCGGTAAACCTCGCCCGGGATTACGTTAATAAATTTCTCTTGACTCCTTTGTTGCCGTTTCGCCTGGTGTGGTTTCATTTACCTTACACCTTGTGAGTAGCATTATCATTTCTACCCCTTCAGTTGCAGCAAGAAAATTCCAGCACAAGTCTTACTGAAGATTTGTATTTCAATTTTAAAGTCAAGAAATCAAGCTCTAGTGTCTTACATAAAAGCAAGTTATTTGTTCTGGGAATTCTTTCTTTACTAGTTTCAGAAAGATGTCAATACAAACTGTTATTCGACATCTTTGAAAATGTATCTTACCCCTTGGGTAGGTTGTGAATGTCTTTTGAAACACTGATGGTAAAGACAGAATGCATCTTACATTTGACTGGAGTGTTTTGGAATTCCCAGAAGAATTTTTTCATACTTTCTTATAATCAACTGAGCCTCTTTTAGAGAATGACTATAGACGTCAGGGTCCTTTAGACCAAATGATTTATTTCATATTGTTATTGAGATTGAAAATCTAGATTCATAAGCCCAAAAGCAAAACAGATAATCTCTTTTGCATGTGAATTTTGAAAATGTCTGCACTTGTTGAGCTGACCTCATTTTCCATGACTAATACGTAAGTCACAACTGGCCTCAATTGTAGATTTATTTTATGGCAAGCTTTACTTGATAGGAATTGTAATATATTATATCCTTTAAAAACTGGCTGTTGTATAACTGAAATCAAGGAAGGTATATAATAGTTTAAGTCAGTTTCCCTCTAGAAAAATCACTGAGAACAAAGCACTTCCTTTAGTCACTGACTTTATTAAGAACTCTCTGAGTGTGCTTGTAATGATAGAAATGGCACTTCTCATGGCATTGATTTTATTGAACAATATTAGACAAATATATATTTTGGAGCTAAATCTCTCAAAAGCACTCTTTCTTAGTAAGTACACATTGCAAATTTTCAGTTATGTTGAGGTGTACAGTTATCAAGTTAGAAGAACAGTGTAGGAGATTGCAATGGACTAGAAGAGATTTATAGGATGAGCTCACTCTAAAAATCAGGTTTATGAGTTTTCTTGAGAGATGGAGTGCTTCCCTTATTTACTCAGAGGGACAAAAACAATCGTTCAATGATGCTAGACCAATATTACCAGTGGGAAAACAGTAGCTGTAGTAAAAAATGCACTTTGCTGCATCAAACAAAATGTTTATATATGATGAAAAAAATGTCTTAGGAGATGAAATTAGAAGTCCCAAGGGATGCAGAAATAAGTACACTAGAAATAAATATCACATAACACTCCTTTAATTAGCCTTTGTTCACTAAAAGGTGTTTTGCCATAGCAGTTTAAAAAAACAAAAATTATGGTCTAAATATAAAATTTAATAAAAATACTGTATGTGAATACATCACAAAATGACACTCACTGACCAAGGACTAATTTAAGATCTCTTTTTACTTTTATGGAAAATCAAATATATGCATAAAATAGAAACTCACAGAAATAAAAATATCATTTTATACATGCTTTCAGAGCCTTATGCAAGTTAGTTCTGGCTCACGAGGAAGGTGTATACTGTTAACATTACTTTAAATGTGAGTTAGTGAAACAAAAGCTTTATAAGGCTTTTAAAATAATTCTAATTCCAAGATTTACCATTTACTGGTCATCTGAGACCGTATGCTCATTGATTTAACCTCTAGAGTAATTATTTTTCTTATTCATTAAAAAATGGTCTAGTAACAGCTGTCTTATATTGGTGAGAGTATCTAGATAAAGAAAAGTTCTGTGCAAATTAAGATGTTGCCACTGTTTATGAAAATATGTTGAATTTGTTCAAATATATTTATAATTAAAAATTAGTCTTACTATTTTCTTGCCTAATATCCCCCTCATACTATAGACAATAGTGGTATAAAAATGTGCTTTTTGTTTTTGCTGGAAATGCATTTTATAAAGTGAAGTACTCCAAGATATGTTATGGACATGGGAAATGAAGTAGAGACTAGTAACAATCATCCAAGTGATTCACATTAGAAAACAACTTTGCATTCCTTAAAACACTATAAAGTAAATGGATTTTAATTGAGAATTAAATATCTGCCACCTCCTGTTGCCCATATATGTTTTTGTGTATTGATATAGAAATGCATATATGTGTGTGTGTGTGTGTGTGTATGTATATGCATTCTTATGTATATACATATGTATATTGGATGTAGAAAGATGGCTTTCAAAAAGTGTGGTACAGAATTTGTCTTTACCCCCCATAAGCAATTAGTCACTTTTTGCTTCCAGTCTTCTTTTTTTTTTTTGAGTCGGAGTCTCACTCTGTCGCCCAGACTGGAGTGCAGTGGCCGCTCCCGGCCACTGCAGCCTCGACCTGCTGGGCTCCGGCAATCCTTCCACCTCAGCCTTCCGAGTAGCCAGAATTACAGGCGCGCGCTACCACGCCCGGCTAATTTTTTATTTATTGTAGAGCTGAGGTCTCACCAAGTTGCCCAGGCGGGTCTCGAACCCCGTGGGCTCTGGCAATCCACTCACCTCAGCCTCCCAAGGCATGGGATTACAGGCTGAGCCACTGAGCCCGGCTGCTTCCAGTCTTCTAAACTGCTTTGATTTCAATTCCTAACATATCTCCTTCTCCAAATCCATTATAGTTCTCTGATTTCTGGCCTGAGACAATTTTTACACAAACTGCTACAATAAATTTTTAACTTGATATCTAGTATCTGGCCTGATTCTCTTTTTTTGCATCTTCAGACTTTCTGTTAAATGTGACTGTTTGAAAAGTTTTCTTACCAAATTAAATAAAACTATGTATGTACCTTTAGTTTCACTTACAATTTCAAATTATTTTCCAAAGTGTATGTTTACTTCATGAATAGCATTTATTAAATGTTTTGTGTTGAACATAGTCACCGATATTTGACACTGCAGACTTTCTAATATTTGGCAAATTGATAAATTTGAAACAGTATTTTACATGATAAGAAAAAGTAAAATAATTTATTTAACAAGTATATACATACATACATACATCATAAATAAAATGAAATGTAAGTCTTAAAAAATGCTTCTATTTAACACAAATTTCCACTACAGACATTGAAAAAAATGTTTAATGATCCCAATTTAGGTTTCTTAAAAATGTGAGCTCTTTCTAATCTCAGGTATAACATCCTTGGTTTGTGTTTTGTATGTTGATCATAAGAATTGTGTTTTCAACACATCAGCTTGCCCATATTCATGTTATTTACATCAATGCCCTTTCCATTTTGCTATCTAGTTTATTCCAACTCATCATTCAAGGCTAACTTCTTTGTAACATTCTCTTTGGAGTTCTTAGTAACTCTTTCCCTGAGTCATATTTTGTAGTTCTGTATTGATGTTGAAGAGCACCTTATTCACAACCAGTTGGTATGTCATCCTACTGGATGAAATATATCGTAAGTGAAACCAAAGGTACATCCTACACACTGAAATATGGGGAGATGCACACCATTTCATTTTCCATTTTTTTTTTTTTGAGCTGGAGTCTCACTCTGTCGCCCAGACTGGAGTGCAGTGGCACGCTCCCGGCCACCGCAGCCTCGACCTGCTGGACTCTGGCGATCCTTCAGCCTCAGCCTTCCAAGTGGCTGGAACTACAGGCACGCGCTCTCACGCCTGGCTAATTTTTTGATCTATTGTAGAGATAAGGTCTCGCCTGCCCAGGTGGGTCTAGAACCCGCGGGCTCAGGCAATCCACTCATCTCAGCCTCCCAAAGCGTGGGATTACAGGCTGAGCCACCAAGCCCTGCTCCATTTCTTTTTTTTTTTAAATCAGACACTTCGTGTTAGATATTCACTTGTGTTTTCTTAAATCTTAACATAGTGCTGAGCATAACAAGTGCTCAATATATTTTGGATTGGATTCATTTTTGAGTCCCTTTCTTAGAAAATCAATATGTGGTTAGGCAAAATAGGCTGCGGGTAAATCTATTAAATATGTTTAGTTTTCAGTAGTTGCAGGTCTTCTTAAAAATATATAAAGGTTAAGACATATCTTGTGTAGTTTAACATTTTAGATTATTACTGTAGTGTTTATAGAAAGAACGAAAACAAAAGATAAATACAAGTCATGTTTGACTTCTGTAATTACAAGAGGTGCTCAGAGTGGTTACCATCAGGGTCCAGACACTTCTGATTACAGCGAACTAACATCTCTTAAAAATGTGTATACATTTTTTTTGGCACCCCTGGTATGTGACTGAGAGTCAGAGGACTATGGCATGATATTTATTGACATCAACTGCAGGATTTTACATTTAATGATGGCTTGGGCATATTTTTTAAAGTTCTTATTTCTTTAATTTTAAACAACTAAAATGTCATGCAAAATATATAAAAATCTCAATCTTATAATAACAATTTTTGTGTTCTTTCAATCATGAATTAACATGACAATATATCATTTTCCCCCAAATTTTCATTTTGTTTAGGAATTAAAGGGGGCAGTTTAAACAGTTTAAAAGTTATGAAGTAGTTGTTCCTCTAAAAAGATAAATCAACTTTATTCAGCCAAGATAAATTGTATTCTTACTATAAAAAACAAACAAACGCCGGGCTGGGTGGCTCAGCCTGTAATCCCACTCCTTGGGAGGCTGAGGTGAGTGGATTGCCTGAGCCCGCGGGTTTGAGACCCGCCTGGGCAACTTGGTGAGACCTCATCTCTACAATAAATAAAAAATTAGCCGGGTGTGGTAGCGCGCGCCTGTAGTTCCAGCTACTTGGAAGGCTGAGGCGGAAGGATCGCCGGAGCCCAGCAGGTCGAGGCTGAGGTGGCCGGGAGCGGCCACTGCACTCCAGTCTGGGCGACAGAGTGAGACTCCAACTCAAAAAAAAAAAACAAAAAAAAACTTGTATCCAAAATATACAAAGATTCTTAACAGTCAAATAACAAAATAGACAACCCAGTTCAAAACACGAGCGAAATATCTAAACAGACACCTCTCCAGAGAAGACATGCAGATGATAAACGAAGCAAATGATATGAAACTGATGACACAGCCTTAGGGTATCATAAATTAAAATGATATTTATATACCACTACCCACCAATTAGAGTGACTTAAATTTCAAACATCAACAACACCAAACTTAGGTGAGGATGTGGAGGAACATCCATTGCTGGTGGGGATGCAAAGTGATGCTGCCGCTTTAGAAGAGAGCTTAATGGTTGTATTTTTTTCTCCAAAACTAAACATGCTCATCCCATACAATTCAGCAATTAAGCCCCTTGGCATTGACCCAGATATGCTGAAAACGTATGCCTACACAAAAACCTGCGTACAAATGTTCACAGCAGCTTTATATATAATTTCAAAACTGTTGGAAAATGCATCCATAACTCCCCAGTGTTTCATGGAGAATTGAGATCACTGACCTACATGAGTAGCTTCTTAAATA
>CAUYQG010058711.1:0-17615 GCA_963574415.1 Tarsius wallacei | reverse complement strand
ACAGTGAATGAGTGTTCCCTTTTTTTCCACAACTGCACCAACATCTGTTGTTCTTTGACTTTTAATAATACATTCTGACTGGTGTAAGACATCTCATTATGATTTTAATTTGCATTTGTCTGGTGATGAGTGATGTTGAGCTTTTTTTTTTCATGTTTGTCGGCCCCTTGTGTGTCTTCTTTTGAGAAATGTTTGTTCATGATTGTGTCCACTTTTTGATTGGGGTATTAGTTTTCTTCATGTCTGATTGTTTGAGTTTCTTGTAAATTCGGGATATAAATCTTTTGTCTGAAGCATAATTTGCAAATATTTTCTCTTATTCCATAGGGTTTCTGCTCACTCTCTTGATTATTTCTTTTGATCTACAGAAGTTTCTTAGTTTATTTAAGTCTGTTTGTCTATTTTTGTTTTTGTAGCAATTGCTTTTGGGGTCTTTGTCATAAATTATTAGTCTAACTTGATGTTCACAAGAGTGTTTCTTAGGTTTTATTCTAGGATTTTTATAATTATGGGTGTTGCATTTCAGCCTTTAATCCATCTTGAGTTAGTTTTTGTATATGATTAGAGGTGGATCTCCAGTTTCAGTCTTCTGCACATGGCTAGTTAGTTTTCCCAACACCAATTATTACATAGGGTGTCCTTTTCTCATTGTTTATTTTTGTCAACTTTGCCAGAGATGAGTTAGTTGTGGTTATGGGGCTTTATTTCCAGATTTTCTATTCTGTTCCATTGATCTGTCTATTCTTGTAGCAGTACCATGTTGTTTTAATTATGATAGCCTTGTGGTATAATTTGAAGTCAGGCAATGTGATGCCTCCATATTTTTTCTTTTTACTTAGGATTGTTTTGGCTATTCAGACTCTTTTTTGGTTCTATATAAACTCTTAAATTGTTTTACTAGTTCTATTCAAATTGATGTTGGCATTTTGATAGGGATTGTATTGAATCTGTTGATTGCTTTGGACTGAAGATTTTAACATTATTGATTCTTCTGATATGTGACTATGGGATGTTCTTCCACTTGTTTGCCTCATCTAGAATTTCTTTCATCAGTGTTTTTATACTTCTCCTTGCAAATTTTTTTCACTACCTTGGTTAGGTATATTCCTAGAGGTGTATGTGTGTGTGTGTGTGTGTGTGTGTGTGTGTGTGTGTGTGTCTATTGTAAATGGAATTGAACATTTCATTTGGTTCTCAGTTTGAGCATTATTGGTGTATAGAAATGCTACCTATTTGTGTACTTTGATTTTGTATCCTGAGACTTTACTGAAGTTTTTTTTATCAGATCTAAAAATCTCTTAGAAGAGTCGTTATGATTTTCTAGGTATACAATTGAGTCATTAGAGACAGATACTTTGAGTAGTAAATTTTAGAAATAAGTTCATTTTGAAACTACTTTGGTAAAATTAAATACATAGTACATAGGCCCAGATGTGTAATTTACTGAGGTCAGTGTAATTACTATGTAACTTGTGAATAAGAGCATCACGTCAGTTTGAAGTAGGCAAGCATCTCTGGTAATTTTTGTGTCTTCAATAATATGCTATTATTAAGGTAGTGCTAAAGAAAACTAAAACAAATGCCATAATTACAATATCTTACCCTTTTCATTATTAAAATATAGTGGCATACAACAAACTTTACATGTTTAAAGTATACAATTTGATAAAGTTTGACATATATGTGAGTGCACACAAAATCATGTGTATACAAAACCATAAACTTATCACCAAAATTAAGATAAGAAGCAGAGTTTCACCTTGCCCCTTTATATTCTCTCTCTTGCAGTACACCATGCCAACCAAGCATCTTCAGACAATCGCTGATCTGCCTCTCTTCACTGTAGATTAATATGCATTCTTTTATTAGAGCTGATTTCTCTCAGAGTACTTATATTAAGACTTTTCACATCCTCTGTATCAACAGTTCATTCCTTTTTCTTACAGAATAATATTGTAATCTAACATATTTTAATCCCTTCAACTGAAGAGAATGGCTGTTTTTAATTAGAAAATAAGATTAATACAGCCACTAAAAACTTTAAAATATAAGTCTTTACATAGATATGCATTTTTATTTATTTTGTGTAAATCCCTAGCAGTGGGATGGTTGAATCATAAGACAGGAGGATGTTTAAATTCAAAACAATAATAAAAATAAAAAACCACTAACCTAAACCACTCTAAACAAACTACTAAACTGTTTTTCATAGTGGTTGTTCAATCTCTTATTCCCATCAGCAGTGGTTGAATGTTCCATTTGCCCAACACTGTAACAGAAACTTTATGTGGCCAGTAGTTTTAATTTCAAGATGTTCTAAATAGCAATAAAGTGGTAATTGATCTACTACCTTCATTGTGGTTTTAATTTGTTCCAAATCAGTAAGCAATAATAATGTTAGGCATATTTTCAAGAGCTCATATATTCCATGGTTAAGTGTCTGTTCAAACTTGTACCCGTGTTTAATTGGGTGTCTTGCTCTGCTATTATTGAGCTGGGAAATTTTAAAAATAATAGTATTTTTGTGTCTTTTGCAGATATTTTATGCTAGTAAATAAATAGCTTTTTCAGTCTTACAGGTTGTCTTTCAAAGTTCTTAATTTTTTATAAAGTCCAATATGAGCTTTTAATGGATTGCAATATTGGGAACATATACAGGAAATTTGCATAAATCAGAGTCAGAAAACATTCTTTATGTTTTTTACTAGTTATTTTACAGTTTGCAGGTTTTCAATTTAGGTCCAAGGTCCATTTTGGTAAATAACACAAGGTATTAACCAAAGTAGTTACTATTATTATTATTATTATTATTATCACTATTATTATTATTGGCATATGAATGTCAGTTGTTTCAATACCATTTGTTAAAAGACTCTTCTTTATTCACTGAATTTCCTTACACCTTTGTTGAAATTTAATTGACTGTATATAGATAGATGTGTTTCCAGACTAGCTATACTGTTCTACTGACCTACTTGACTAATGCTATACAAATATCATAATGTCTTGGTACTTGAACATTTAGTATGAATCTTGAAGTCCAGTAATCTTTAAACTTTGTTCTACTTTCAAATTAGTTGATTATTCTTAGTCTTTTGCACTTACATATAAGTTTTATTATCAGCTTGTAAATTTCTCTAAAAGTAACCTGGATTTTGATGGGAAATTAGTTAAATCTATAGATAAACTTGTGGCAAATTGGCATTTTAGCAATATTGTATCTTCTAACACACAGACAAGAAACATTTCTCCATTTACTTAAGTCTTTGTTAATCCATCTCAGCAATGATTTTGGTTTTCAACATTGAAGTCTTGCATATATTTTTTCAGATTAATTTTTGCAATATTTAATATTTTGCATGCTATTGCAAATGGTATTTTAAAAATCCTATTTCTGACAGGTTTTTTTAAGATATGGAAACAATTATTTGTATATATTAACCTTACATTCTCTTATATTTTCTTGCTAGACTCACTTATTAGGTTATCAACTTTTTTGTGTGTAAATTCCATAGGGTTTTTTATGTAGAGAATTGTATTGTCTGGAATAAAATGTATATTTATTTCTTGTCAATCTGAATTTTTTCTTAGTCCACTCCGGCTACTAAAACAAAAGATCACAAATTGGGTAACATAAGAACAATAGAAACTTATATGTCACAGTTTAAAGGATAAGGAATCTAAGATCAAGAGACCAACAGATATGATGCAGTGTCTAGTAAAAGCTCCCTTTCCTGGTTTGTAGATGATGCCCTCTCACTATGTCTTCACATGGTGGAAAGGGTGAGGGATTTCTCTGCAGGTTTTCTTTCATAAGAGCACCAATTCTATTCATAAAGTTGGAACCTAGTCACCTAAAAACCCTACTTCCTAATACCATCACCTTGGCAGTTAGGAATTCAACATATGAATTTTTGTGGGACACAATCTTTCAGATCATAGTGGATGAATTTTATTTCTTTTTCTTGCCTTATTCCATTGGTTTTCTAGTAAAACATTACATAGAATTGGTAAAAGCTATCATCTATGCCTTGTTCCTGATCGGCATGAAAAAACAATAATTTTTCACTTAAATGATGTTAGCTGTATATTATTGTAGATGTTTTCTATCAGAGAAACTTACCTTTCCTACATTTAGTTTGGCAAGAGGTTTTATCAGTGCTAGTACATGTTATCAGTTTTCTGTAATTACTATAATAATCTTTTTTATTTAATTAGTATTGCAAATTATGCTGATGAGTTTTAAATCTTAAAACAATTTTGCAATCCTTACACAAAATCTATTTTGTTGGGAACTGTATATTTTACATACTATAAAATATCAATTGCTAAAATTCATTTACTTAGAATACTGTTTGTGTATGAATATTAGTCTTAGACTTTTTTTCTTATGTTGGCTTTGGTATCAGGTGAATGCTGAATTCATAAGACAGGGAATAATGCCCCTTTTAAATTTTCTTGAATAGTTTGGGAATAAGTGGTATTATATATTTTTTTAAATAACTGGTAGAATTTGTCTGTGAAATAATGTGAAAAGGTGCCTCCTTTATGAGTGATATCAGTTCCCGCCTAAGTAATACTAAAACAGAAAATAATTCAATTCATGTGTTTTATTTTTATTCCATTCAAAATACCTTTTAATTTCCCTTTTTCTTTCTTCTTAGACTGACAGTGTATTTACAAGCATGCAATTCAGTTTGCAAATACTTATCAGCTTTTATCTTTATTTTTATTTCTGTTTATTTCTAATCTCAATTAATTGTATTCTGAAAACATACTAATATTATATGAATATTTTGAAAATATTTAAACTTGTATTGCAATATATGTAGAGAGACATTTCATACCTTTCAAGAATATACTGTAGTATTCAGTGAAGAGTTGTACAACTTTTGTTAAATGCATTCCTGAATACTGTATTCATTTAATGTTTTTTAAATTTAAATAATTTAATTTTGTTTTCAAATAGTTTACATGTATTGTACAGGAATGTAACTAATTTTTATGTTAATACTACATTCTGAACAACTTTCTAAATTTATGCATTAGTTCTAATAGTTTTTAGTATCTTTATGCAAGATTATATCTTGAATAAATACAGATAGTTTTACTTCTTCCTTTAAAATTAAATGATTGTTATTTGTTTCTTTTTTTATGGCTATTTTACTTGGTTAAAAACTCCAGTACTATGTTGATTAGAAGTGTTGAGAATAGACATTCCTGTTTTGTTCCTGATCTTAGCAGGAAAACTTTCAGATTTTCATCATAAAGTGTTTCTCTACTAAATATTTGGATTTGTCATAGATGCCCTTTATCAGGTTGAAGAAGTTTCCATCTATTCTATTTTCCATAAAGGTGGAACAATCTACATGTGAAATTTTAGTTTTATCCACTCAAAAACATGAATATTGTATAATTAGAATATTGGTCATTTAAAGACATAAGAAGGACAAATGTAATTTTTGGAGCACATAGAAATAACACTATAAAGTAGTGACAAGATTGATTTAATAAAATTATAAGAGGCATCAAAATTAATTAAATTAAATCAGTATGTGAAAATAAATCAATATCTACACATAGTTCTAAAATTCACATGCAAATGTAAAGAGCCAAAAATAGTCATGAAATTATTGAAGAAAACCTCAAATCTGGAGTATGTATGCTTTCAGATATTAAAATGTTTTTTAAATTGTTAGTAACTGAGGTAATATGGTATTATAGCATGGCTAGACAAACTGATCTGTGACACAGAATAGAGCCCAGAGCCAAAATCACTTATATGTATTTATAAATATTCACCTAAATTTTATCTAAGATAACAGTTTAATACAATGGGACAATATGGTCTTTCATATAAATGGTGCCAAGTGATTCAGATATGCCACAAATTTATATGAACATAATTTCAAGATGGCATACAGATATTAAGGTGAACGGCAAACCCCAAAAGTCAAAAATTAGATCTTCTAACCCCAAGGTTGGCAGAGATTTCTTCAATTGGATCTGAGAATTATTAACTGTAAAGAAAAACATGATAAATTGAACTGCATTAAAATTCAACATTTTTATTTAATAGAAAAGAAAAAGGCAGACAATCTAATAAAAAACATTAAGACTCAAGCAAACATTTTGAAAAATATATTCATGTGATCAATACACAAATGAAAGTAGATTCTTCTTAAAGATATGTACATTAAAATGGAATACAATAATGTACCACCAAACAGCTAAAAATAAAAAACCACAATATGAAATAACAAAAAAACTTAAAACTATTTTTAAAGCACTATACAAAACGCTAGCAAGGATGTGGGAAAACTGAAAGTC
This sequence comes from Tarsius wallacei, assembly GCA_963574415.1. NCBI lineage: Eukaryota > Metazoa > Chordata > Mammalia > Primates > Tarsiidae > Tarsius > Tarsius wallacei. The sequence goes on along the minus strand of CAUYQG010058711.1, from coordinate 11,285 downwards.
TCTGACACTGCAGGTAGAAATATTATTTAGACGAAAACTCCTTTGAGATACTTTAAAAACCTCTATTGCTCTGTCTACTAAAGTGTATCTCATATCCCATCACTTCCATTCCTAAATACAAACTTAAAAATGCACACATATGTGTACCAAAGACATGTAATAGAATGTTTACATTGGAAATAATCATGATGGTGGCAACCCGGAAACTGCTCAAATGCCCACCATTAGTAGGATGGTGTATTCACACTGTGGGATGTAAGATGACCATGAGAATGATCAACCTACACCTGTCCTCACCAATATGAATGAAGCCAGATTTTAAAAAAACAAACAAAACAACAAAAACTACATACAATGTATGATTTGTTTTGTGTAAAGAACAAATCCAGCAGAGAGTGAAAACTACTCTCTGTAACTTATCTGCTGGTAAACCTTAGGAGGAGGAATAGTGGCTGGAAAAAGGCACAAAAGGGATATTTGAATATTAGACATACTCTAATTCTCGGTTTTCCGGGGCTGGTTATATAAGTGTGTTTATTTCTTGACTGTTCATGAAGATGTACAATTATAACGTAATTTCCCTATATATACTATACTTCAATGAAACTATAAGACATGAATGGAGTCGGAAACAATGTAATTCTGGAGAATGTACAAGATAAACCCCTTCCCTCATCATATTTAATGACTCAAAAGAATGGTTGATGCTGCACTTTCCTAGTTCTTTTCTTGGAACATTCCAGTAGGCAGATATCACTGTACCTCCCAGAGGGAATCTGGCTTGTGGTTCTCTGACTTACATAGTTTTGTGGTTTTAAAGCCATGTAATCAAGTTGTTCCTGGGTTGAGTTAGATTCAAGACATTCATTTTGAGTGAGAAAGAAAAGTCTTATTTTAAGTAATACTAGAAGTCTCAGAGTTAATCCATAATTTTTTTTTTGTAAAATATTTTACCTTCTTTATATAAGGAACAGATTGCATCCATCACTTTTCTTCTCAATTTTTAAATGGAAAAGATGAGAAAGTAGATAACATCATTAATGAAATGAAAAGAAGTAAAAGGGTAATAAAAGAGACGTCTACAAGTGCCACTAGAGATTGCTTATCTGCTTTCTATCTCAGTAAGAGCTGTTAGTATATGCCTGGCAGATGTATTGAGCCTGAAGATATTGTTGATTATGATTGGGATTAGGATAAGTCAATTAAAAGTTAAAACAGATTTGCCGATAAAAAAATTCAAAAATTGTGTTCCCAATCATAGTGATTCAGATAATCAGTGAGTCTCAGTGACTACAATCACTTTACCAACTATATACTTAACATGTGTGAGAGATTTCTGTAAAAGCGTAACTACACCAACTTCCCTTCTTCCTTTGATATTGGAAAGCAGAATTATCCATCTAAAAGCATAGTAGCATTTTCAGGTTAACATTCACTTATGTATTTATACTAAATAACTTCTTTATCCAAAACCCATTTTGGATACTAGCATTTTCTTAGATTACAGTTCTTGTGTCCTTGCCAAAAAACTTGGTTCATTTACTTTTACAAATCATTATGATTTAATGTTTAGAAACAGATGGCATAACTGCTTGACTTGTGGTGGCCAATGAAATAATAGGAAAAACGAAACTAAATAAAACTAGTAAACACAGTGGATATGCTCATTACATTCATTATTTATCAGTTTCCAAATTTTGAAAATATTAGGAAAGTAATAGGGGTTAAATTGAGATCATATGGAAGTGCATAATTTAATGGTGATGTTGGCAGATTCAAGGAAAGGATTTGCACTTTACAAGTTGGAGAGTCTCTTTCACAAATAGAATTGCAGAATGATGATACACATATTTAGGTGTTTCTGAGACTTCATTGAATCAATATATGATGATGATAGAAAAGCATGATTTCTTCAAGTTTTAAATGTGTAATATGGTTCTACTTTTTAATTTCTGTTTAAGGTAGAGCTTATTATTATTTCATAAAGATGATGTTCTTCTTAACTTTCAAACCTCATTTTTCAAGAGTAGTTATTTCTTGGTTGAGTGGATATTTGAGTAAAAAAGTGGGTAAAAAAGCAAAAAAGTGTTTTTTTCTAAGACATACAAAAAGCCATTTGATAATCCCTGAATTCAGTTGTGTGTGTGTGTGTGTGTGTGTGTTTTAGACTTTGCCATTTCTCCTCCAAATTTTCATGGGGTGGACTTTGCACACCCCACTCCCAATTTCTATATTGAAGCCCTAGCACCAGTACACTGAATCTAAAAATTGGACCATATTGGTGGGGTCTTAATTCAATGTGACTGGTGCTCTTAATTTTTTTTATGTGATTAAAACATACAAAGACACACCAGGGATGCATGTATGTAGAAGACAGACCACATAAAGACAAGACAAAAATGTAGCCACCTGTAAGCCAAGGAGAGAGAACTCAGAAACTATACCTACAGACACTTTGATCTTGGATGTCTGGTTTTCAGAATGATGAGTAAATACATTTCCATTGCTCAAGCCACTGAGTCTGTAGCATTTTGTTATGTCAGACCCTGAAAACTAATACACAAACTAACTTAGTGAACTGCATAGATGAGTTGAGCTAGTTTCATCCCCTAATTAGCAAGTTATGAAACAGTATGATTTAGCTCTCTGAGAAGGCTGATAAGGAGTCATGTGATAAGGGTTTTATGACAGTAGGATTTTTAAAAAAGTATTTTATAATGACTACATTTTGTCTGATCCAGGCTTCTTCCTACCCGATTTAGATGTCATAACAAAGGTGAGAAGTTAGTTTTTAAATTTTGTGTACTTTTAAAACGTATTACCTTTGAATATATCAGATGCAGGGCCATTTGAACAACTGAATGCAACCTCTATTTAGCAGCCAGCTAGAAACTACATCACCAAGTGGTGGTTGATGACAAATGCTTTTGCTATTCGTTTCTGGTACCAACTGTGAGTGAAAATTTTATTTGGAGCTCTGTTTAAAAGTTTAGGCCATGAATCAAACTGGTGATTTTCTGCACCAACATTAAAGATATTAGCTAAAATAAAAATAAAAACAAAACTTTTTTAGAGAAATGTCTTAAAAATTTAATATTTGTAAAAATGGACATTCAGGGTGCGAGCTGTGTATATACATAGAGATAAAAAATGTAATTATGCCACTTCTGATTTTGGATATTGGATTGGGAATAATCTTTTCTCTGTCTCTAATCTCCCTGTGCTCCTGAATTGCAGCCACCAGAATGATAGACACTCTGTTCTTGAATGTTTAGGCTGCACCTAGATAGACTCTAGAAAGACTCACTGTGACTGACAGTTGTCTGTTATCTTTGTAAGCTATCAAATTATGGAAAGTCATCAATATTGTACTGTTTTTAAGAACCAATAAAGTTTCTAACAGTCTTCTATCCACTTCAGGTTAACTATTATATCTATCGAAACACTATCATAACATGTCAGTCATTATTACTGATTTTTCAGAGATATTCTTATTCTGATTGATCTGAACAGTAATATTCTATATGAGAATGGGCTCTTGATTATTGCATGAAAAGACCCTGTCCTTAAACTGGTCACCCACCCTGACACTGAGGAAAATAACAATTTAGGTCACTCAATTCTTTGTATTGGTGTTTCACATTCCAGGTGATATCTCCTCTATGACTCTATCAAGAAATGATTAAGAAAAAAAAATGATACTTTATGAAATACTTTTCATTAAAGCTGTTTTATTTTTTCCTTTATGTACTCAAATTAGATAACATGATATTCTCACAGGATTGTAGACTTTGAAGATTCCCTATTGTATCATCAGGTTTAAAATGATCACTAACAATTTTATATACTATAATATCTGGCAATTATGAATCTATAAAGTCTTCTCAAGTGGAGTTTTCAAAAACTCTATTATTCAAATTTTATGACATAATTTTATTAAACTTTAACCAAAAGATACTATTCTTCAAAGTATTATAAATATTTTGAATGAGGCAATGAATGGCTGAATGGAAAATATAGTTTTTTAAATGTTTTGTTTCAATGGCTTTAGGAGGTATAAATAATTTTTGGTTACATGGATGCATTGTATATTGGCAAAGAAGTCTGGACTTCTAGTGTACCTTGCACCCCACTTGTGAACATGATACTTGATATGTGATTTTTCATTCCTTTCTCCCTCCTATCCTCCTCCTTTTGATTTTTCAATATCCATTATATCATTCTATATGACTTTTCAGTTATTTAGTTTAGCTCTCACTTATAAATGAGAACAGGTAGTGTTTAGTTTCCTGTTCCTGCATTACTTCACTTAGAATGACGGTCTCCAATTCTTTCCAAGTTGACACAAAAGACATTATTTCATTTCTTTTCATGGCTGAATACAATTCTATTATATAATATATGTATATATTATTATATGCATATATTATAGTATATTATAATATAATCTAATATATATCTTCTATTTATTTAAATATTTTCATTATCCATTGGTCAGTGAATGCACATTTAGGTTAATTCCACATCTTTGCAATTGTGACTTGTACTGAAATTAATATATGAACGCAGGTTAAGTTTTTTGTATAACAGCCTCTGTTCATTTGGGCAGATACAAAGATGTGGGATTGCTGAATCAAATGGTAGATTAACTTTTGGTTCTGTGAGATATCTCCATAGTAATTTCCAGAAATTGTACTAGTTTATACTTCCACCAACAGTGTATGAGTATTGCTTTTTCACCACATCAACATGTACTGATTTTTGATTTTTTAAAAATGACCATTCTGACTAGTGTAAGGTGATATCTCATTGCAGTTTTAATTTGCATTTCCCTAATAATGAGAGATGTTTAGCCTTTTTTATATGTTTGTTTGCCTTTTGTGTATCTTCTTTTGACAGATGTCAGATCATGTCATTTGCCCACTTTTGGATGGAGTTATTTTCTTCTTCTTGCTAGTTTGAATTCTTGGTAGATTCGGAATATAAGTCCTTTGTCAGATGTATAGTTTGTGACTATCTTCTCTAATTATGTAGGCTGCCTATTCACTGTTTTTCCCCCCATGCTGTGTGGAAGCTTTTCAGTTTAATTAAATCCTATTTATTTATTGTTGTCTTTGTTGCATTTGTTTTTGGGGTCTTAGCCATAACTTCCTTGCTTAGTTTAATGTGCAGAAAAATTTTTCCTGATTTTTATGATTTCACACCTAATATTACATTTTTAATCCATCTTGTATTATTTTGTGTATATGCAGTTTTCCCAACACCACTTGTTGAATAATACAATGGTATCCTTTCTCCAGCGTATGATTTTACCTGCTTTGTTTAAGATCAGTTGGTTGTAGGAATCTGGGTTTTTTACTGGATTCTCTATTTTGTTTCATTGGTCCATATGTCTGCTCTTGTACCATTACCAAGATCTTTCGGTTACTACAGCCTTGTAATACAATTTGAAGTCAGGAAACATGATACCTCAAGCTTTGTTCTTTTTACTTAGGATTGCTTTTGCTATCCTGACTCTTTTTTGGTACTACATTAATGTTAAAATTGTTTTTGCTAATTCTGTTAAAAATGATGTTGGTAGTTTGATAGGGATTGCATTGAATCTGTATATTACTTTGGATAATATGGTCATTTTAAATATTTTGATTCTTCCAATCCACGAGCTTGAAATGTTTTTCCAGCCGGGCTCGGTGGCTCAGCCTATAATCCCAGCACTTTCGGAGACCGAGGCAAGCAGATTACCGGAGCCTACAGGTTCAAGACCAGCCCCGGCAACTTGGCGAGACCTCGTCTCTACTAAATCAAAAATTAGTCGGGCGTGATAGTGTGCACCTGTAGTTCTGACTACTTGGAAGGCTGAAAGATTGCCTGAGCCCAGCAGGTCGAGGCTGTGGTGCCTGTGAGTGTGCCACTGCACTCCAGCCTGGGCAACAGTGACACTTCGACTCAAAAAAAAAAAAAGAAAGAAAAAAGAAATGTTTTTTCATGTTTTTGTGTCCTCTACAATTTCTTTCACCAGTGTTTTGTAGTTCTCTTTGTAGAGATCTTTCACCTCCTTGGATAAGTACGTAACTAGACATTTTAGCTTTTGGTGACTATTGGAACTAGAATTGAGTTCTTGATTTGATTCTCAGCTTTGTCACAATTGGTGTATAGCACTGCTATGAATTTGTGAGTTCTTATTTTGTATTCTGAGATTTTGCTGAATTCATTCATCAAGTCCAGCAATATTTTGGAGATTTTTTAGGATTCTTTAGGTATAAGATCATGTTGTCTGCATTCAGAGATTGATTTTTACTTTCCCAATTTAACTACACTTTATTTCTTTGACTTGCCTGATTGCTCTTGCTAGAACTTACAGTACTATGTTGAATAAGAGTGGCAAAAGTGAACATCCTTGCTTTGTTTCAGTTGTAAGGAAAAATGCGTTCAAATTTTCCCCAATCAGAATGACATTGACTATGGGTGTATAGTATATGGCTTTTATTATTTTGAGTAATGTTCCTTTTTTGCATATTTTACTTAGGGTTTTTGTCATGAAGGGGTGCTGGATTTTATCAATTTTTTTTCTGTCTATAGAAATGATCATATCATTTTCCTTTTTAAATTTTTATGTAGTGGATCATGTTTACTGAATTTCATATGTTGAATTATCCTCGCATTCCTGGGATAAAATGCACTTCTTGTGGTGGACTTTTTTTTTTTTTTTTTAAATGTGTTGTTGAATTCTGCTTGCTAGTACTTTGTTGAGAATTTTTTTAATTTATGCTCTTTGGAGATATGTCTGTGGTTTCATATTTTCCTTTGTCTTTTCCTGGCTTTGATGTTAAAGTGATAAAGGCTTCACTGTTAGGGAGAATTCACTGTTAGGGAGAATGAGTTAGCGAGGATTTCTCATTTTCCATCCTACAAAATAGTTTCAGGAAAACTGGATTAAGTTCTTCAAAAATATGATAAAATTCACCTGTGATTCTGTGAATCCATCAGGTCTTAGACTTTTTGTTGTTGTTGTTGGTTGGGAGATTTTAATTACCGATTAATTGTTGCTACTTATTATTTGTTTGTTCAGGGCTTTTATTTCCGTCCTATTCAAGGTGAGGAGTTTGTATCTATTTCCATTAGATTATCTACTTTGTTTATATAGATATGTTCATTATAATTTTGAGTGATCTTTTTTATTTTCTTGGTATCAGTTTTAATGTCTCAATTTGCATTTCTGATTGAGTTAAATTGAACCTTCTCTCTTCATTTATTAATTAACCTAGGAAGTTGTCTATCAATTCTATATATCTTTTCAGAGAACCAATTTTTTATTTTATTGTTTCTTTTTATTGTTTCTTTTTATTATTTTTGGGTTTCCATTCTATTTATCTCAGCATTGCTCTTTGTTATTTATTTTCTACTGCTAGCTTTGGGCTTGATTTGTTTGTGATTTTCTAGTTCATTGAAGTACATTAGGTTGTCAACGTGTGATCCCTCTGTCTTTTTAATGCAGGTTTTATGTGCTATACATTTTTCTCTAAGCACAGATTTGGCTATGTCCTAGAGGTTTTGGTAACTAGTGTCATTGTTGGCATTCATTTTAAGGGATATTTTTAATTTTCATTTGGATTTCGTTGTTGACTCAAAGATCACTCAGGAACAGATCATTTAATTTTCATGTAGTTTCATTTTCAGACTTCTTAGAGTTGATTTCCAGTTTTATTTCACTGGGGTCTGGAAAGATGCTTAATATAATTTCAATTTTTAAAAAATGTATTAAGACTTGATTTGTGGCCTATCATATGGTCTACCTTGGAAAAACGTTCCATGTGCTACATATATTCTGTAGTTTGAGGGTAGAATTTTCTGTAGATGTCTGTTAGATACATTTGTTTTAGGATCCAGTTTAATTCCACTGTTGCTGACTTTTTTCCTTGATGATCTATCTATCACTGTCAGTATAGTGTTTAAGTCTCCCACTATTATTGTATTGCTGTCTATCTCTTTTCTCAGGTCTAGTAGAATTTTCTTTTAATTACAAAGATCAGTATTTTCATTTACCGAAGATTTGCACATCATAGTATCATATACATGAAAAATTAAAACCTTTATTTCTGTGACATATTTTGTAAAGAACCTCTAGCACTTGGAAAAAGAAGTATGGAATTTAGCACAAGATGCAAAATCACCTTTAGTAAAGAGAGAGGTAGACCTTCTCTCATATATAGACACGATAAAATAAGAAATTATATTACAAAAAAACCTGAAAATTTTTGACTAGCTTGCTAGTCACCCATGATCACCAACATTTTATAGTGATAGGATTGGCCTTATCAACTACTTTCTCAACTGTAATCGGTTCCTACTGCAACTACAATTAGCTTTTCTGCAACACTGTAATTTTGCAAAGAAGTTGAATAAGCTGGACCGGATCACTGACAGGAAGCTCTATCACACGGACACAGCATCAATGATTAGGTTACATGATGTCATATAATTCTGTAAAAAGCAAAAGCCCTACTAAAAGAACTTTGCTAAATTGTTTTGCAGCATCAAAATAAATAAAATAGAGTGGAGAATTCTTATAATGGGTGGGTAATATCTTTTAAAAAATTGTTATAACTTCTTGGAATGACTTATTTATCATTACATAATAATCTTCTTTGTCTTTTTTATTGTTGTTAATTTAGAATTCGTTTTATCTGATATGAAAATGGCTACTCCTGCTTGTTTTTGGTTCCCATTTGCATAAAAATTTTCCCCTTTTACTTTAGTTTATGAGAGTCTTTGTATGTTAGTCAGGTCTCTTGAAGGCAGAAGATACATGGCTTTTTTTTTTTTTTTCCATTCTGCCAATCTATATCTTTTTAGTGGTACATTGAAACCATTTGCATTCACAGTTAGTAATGATATATAAGGTACCGCTTCATTAGTCTTGCTGATCATTACATGCTTTCTTTTCTTTTCGTTTTTCCTCTCTCTTGTGTTAGTGTATAATAAACCCTGTGAGCATCATAACTTCTAGTATTTTTTACTGTTGTATTTTGACCTTTTGTTTCAGTATTTAGAATTCCTTAGAGTATTTCTTATAGGGTTAGTTGGGTGATTACAAATTCCCTCTGTGTTTGTTTGTCTGAGAAAGACTTTATTTCTCTGTCATTTATGAAACAGTTTGCAAGATACAAAATCCTTAGCTGACAGTTACTCTGTTTGGATTGAAGATAGAATACCAATCCCTTCTGGTTCGTAGGGTTTCTGCTAAGAATTCTGCTGTTCTTTTGGTTGGTTTACCTGTATAAGTTATTTGATGCTTTTTCCCTCAATGTTCTTAGAATTTTTCTTTCATTAAAAAATTGCATAAACTGATGACTATATGCCATGGGGAAGACCTTTTTGCAATGAATCTTCCAGGAGTTCTTTGGGCTTCTTGTATCTGAATGTTAAAATATCTGTGAAGGTCAGGAAAGTTTTCCTGAATTATTCTCTCAAATACGTTTCCAAATCTGTAGTTTTCTTCCTCAGGAACACTTATGATTTTTATGTTTGAATGTTTAACATAATTCCACATTTCCTGGAGACTTTGTTTCCTTGATTATTTTTCTTTATTGTTGTCTGATTGGGTTAATTCAAAAGCCATGTCTTTGAGTTCTGAGATTCTTTCTTTTACTTGGTCCAGTCTTCTATTGAAAATTTCCACTGCATTTTGTACTTCCTTAAGTGGGTATTTTCATTTCCAGAACTTAAGATCCATTTTTTAAGTATCTATCTTTTTTGAGAATTCTTTATCCATGTCCTGAATGGGCTCAAAAAAAATTAATTTATGTTTTTTTTTCATTTTTCTCTTGAATTTCACTAAGTAATTTTATAATCAACCTTTTGAATTCTATCTGTGCAAATTCAAGTAGGTCATTTTGGTTGGTATCCATTACTAGAAGATTAGTTTCGTCTTTTGAGGAAATTGAGTAACCCTGTCGTTTCATATTTCAAGGATTATTTTCCTGATTTTCATTTGAATCAATTATTTCTTCTTATCATTGCAAAGTTTGTTTTTGATTCACCTGTTTGTTTTGTTTCCTTTAAGGATGTGACTTAATATGTACACTTTATGCTTATCTAGCTTTCTCTGATAGTGCCTGTGGTAACAGGTATTGGGTATGCATCTAAGTTCACTGTCTCTTGAGGATCTAGAATACCTGACGATTAATGAAGCTTATCTTGTTCCCCAGTGGCATGGTGTACTCATTGTTCTTTCCCCATACTTCTCTCTGGGTTGAACCTTTGAGTCTTCAGGCTGTGAGGAAGCACTCATGAATGAGAACTAGCTACAGCTGGAACTGGAGCAATTGGTTGTATGCAGTGCCCCTACAGAGGGCTAAAGCCTTGACCTTGTTGGAGGCAGTTGGGAAAGCTCCCAATGAGATTCACGAAGGTCTTTGTTAATTTTTGTCTCACAGCATGCTCTCTTGTTATGGTGCATTCTCCCTAACTCTGAGAGTGGTAATCTGTGAGGGTCTGGCCACTGTGAGTCCTGCTTCTATTCTGGGTCTAGCTGCCCATTTGGCAGGTGCTAGAGGGTGCCTGCAAAAGATCCAGAGATGTGAACATGCAAGTATTGATTTCTAAGAAGAGTTGGTCTATCTGCCTGTTCTTGTACCATTACCAGGCTGTTTTAATTACTGTAGCCTTATAGTAAAATTTGAAGTCTGGAAGTGTGCCACCTCCTGCTTTGTTCCTTTTGCTAAGGATTGTTTTGGCATTCGTGGTTGTTCATGTTTCCATATGAATTTCTGTATTGTCATTTCCAGGTCTGAGAAAAATGATGTTGGTAACTTAATGGGTATTGCGTTGAATCTGTAGATTGCCTTTGGTAGGATGGAATGTCCTGTCTTTAAACGTGGTAGGCTGGTCTTCAGTGATTCATGCAGTCCATCATGTTTGTCATCTGTACAGATCCATCCTCATTGTAATAATCTCTTCACTTAGCCAAGTTTTCCGAGGAGGTGATATGGCTGTTGAACCTGACCTGATGCTGCACCCCATGACATCTCTTTCGGTAGGCAGGATATCTTTATTTCTTTTACAAGTTGGGTAAAGTCACTTAAACTTTGTAAGCTTCCTCAGGATAGATATGGTAGTGGCCCAGCGAGGTTTGGACCCCGACTGTGTGATTCCTGAGTGCCTGCTCTGGCCTGTGTGCCTCATTAAAGTCATGCACAGGTCATCTGTTACTGTTTTAAAAATCTATAGTCCTTTGAGTACTTAGCACCTTGACATAATATAATGAACTCTTGCACGTCAAGGAG
>CAUYQG010058710.1:0-37819 GCA_963574415.1 Tarsius wallacei | reverse complement strand
CCTCTCCAGCAACTGTTATTTTTTGAGTTATTGATAATTGCCACTCTGACTGGAGTTAGGTGGTATCTCAGAGTGGTTTTGATTTGCATCTCCCTGATGATTAGTGAGGTTGAACATTTCTTCATGTGTCTGTTGGCTGCTTGGATGTCTTCGATAGGTAACTTCTGAACCCTAGCCCCTTTTCCCACCTCTCTCCTTTTAGTGCTCTCAGTGCCTCTTATTTTCATCTTTGTGTCTATTTAACTTCCATATATACGTGAGAATATGTAGTGTTTTGTCTTCTGTTTCTGAGTTATTTCACTTAGGATGATGTTCTCCAGCTCCATCCGTGTTGCTACAAAGGAATGATTTCATTCTTTTTTATCGCATAGTATTCCATGGTATATCCATAGCACATTTTCTTTATATATCTCTGACATGCTTTTAGGTTGGTTCCATGACTTTGCTATTCTGAATAGTGCTGCAATGAACATATGAACACAGGTATCTTCTAATATAATGATTTGTTTTTTCCTTTGAATAGATATCTAGTAGTGGGATTGCTGGGTTAAATGATAGTTCTATTTTTAGTTCTTAAAGGAATCTCCATATTGTTTTCCATAGAGGATGAACTAGTTTACAATACCACCAACAGTGTATGGCCAACATCTATTGTTCTCTGACTTTCAAAAAATAGTCATTCTGAGTGGTGTAAGATGATATCTCACTGCGGTTTTAATTTGCATTTCTCTGATGATTACTGATGTTGAACATTTTTTCATATGTTTGTTGATCGCAGTGTGTGCCTTCTTTTGAGCAGTGTCTATTCATGTCCTTTACTCACTTTTTGATGAGGTTATTTGTTTTTTTCAGGTTGAGTTGTCCGAGTTCTTTGTAGGTTCTGGATATTAGTTCTTTGTTGAGGCGTAATTTGTAAATATTTTCTTCCATTTCATTAGTTTTCTGTTCACTCTGTTGATTATTTCTTTTCCTGTGCAGAAGTTTTTTAGTTTAGTTAAGTTCCATTTGTCTATTTTTGTTTTTTGTCACATTTGCTTTTGGGGGTCTTTGTCATAAATTCTTTGCCTAGCATGAGTTTTTCCTAAATTTTCTTCTAGAATTTTTATAGTTTCAGATCTTATGTTTAAGTCTTTAATCCATCTTCAGTTAGTTTTTATATGTTGGGAGAAATATGGGTCCAGTTTCATTCTTCTGCATATGGCTAGCTAATTTTCCCAGAACCAGTTATTGACTAGGGCATCCTGTCTTCATTTGTTTTTGTTGGCTTTGTCAAAGATCAGTTGATTATAGGATGTGGCTTTATTTCTGGGCTCTCTTTTCTGTTCTATTGATCTATATATCTGTTTTTGCACCGTTGTTATGCTTTTTATTTACTATAAACGTGAAGTATAATTTAAAGTCAAGCAATGTGTATTTGTCCTTTTTTACTTAGAATTGCTTTGACTATTTGGGATCTATTTTGGTTCCAAATAATCTTTAGAATTGTTCTTTCTAGTTCTGTGAAAAACTGATGTTGGTATTTTGATAGGAATTGCATTGAATTGCAAAGATTGTTTTGGGCAGTATGGTCATTTTAACAATGCTGATTCTTTCAATCCATGAGCATGGAATGTTCTTCCATTTGTTTGTGTTAAGGCCTTACATAACAATATAATAACTTATAATGACTGAATAAACAGCCACCCTCTAAAAAAAAAATCCCAAAATCTTATATTTTCACTGTTAGCTCTCCTAAGCCAAATAGCTGACTAGAATTGAAAACACTCAGTTTTGGGTTCCAGACAGAAAAGGATCCCAGAGAGAAACTGGTATTCTATTCTATACCATACCTTGAACCCTGTCTGGCTGTGCTGATCAGGTAGGAATTTGATTCCAAGAGACTGAGGGAGAGTAACATATGTCATCATGTTAAACTTGCAGTCATAAAAGTATCTTAAAAAGATCCTTCTTTGATAAAGAGTTAGTGGTAATACCTTCTTAAGGATGGAAAGTTCCAAGTGCCAATCTGATTTTCCCTCCCTGTAAATCATGTGAAAACAGAGATAATTTGAGTAGCATAGCTACATCTTCCATCTCACTTAGTTTTTCAAATATCTCTGCTTCTTTCTGTCTTCTCCAAGCATAACTTGAGAGTCACTTTGGATCTTATCTTGTTCTGTAGTCTCTCCATGCATCTTCTGTTCATGTGCACTTTGGAAGCCTTATGAACAAACAGCGAGGAGATTTTACCAGGAACTGGAAGTGACAAAACAGCTTGTTGAAAGATGAGAAAATCAAGGCTGATTTCTTCGCTGGTGCCCTGGTAAGGAGTGGATGACTCTTTAACCTTAGATTGTAGTTATGCTTGAAATAAAGACTGGCAGGGCATGGTGGCTCAAGCCTGTAATCCCAGCACTTTGGGAGTTGAGGCAAGAGGATTGCCTGAGCCCAGGGATTCACGACCAGCCTGGGCAATTTGACAAGATCTCATCTCTACAATAAATTTTTTAAAAAACTAGCCAGGTGTGGTGGCACGCACCTGTAGTTCCAGCTGCTTGGAAGACTGAGGTGGAAGGATTGCCTGAGTCTAGCAGGTTCAGGTTGTGGTGGCTGTGAGCGTGGCACTGCACTCCAGAGTGTGACTCTGACTCAAAAAAAAAAGAAAGAAAGAAAAAAATAAAAAGATACTGTTGGGAAATAATTCACAATTCTCATGCAGACCACTTATGCTAAACAATACTTAGAGTTACAGCTAAATATGTAGGAAGGTGTTCTACTGAATGGAATAAATGCCAGGAAATTGATTACTTAATTTGTCCTATCATACATAGAGCACCAAAGGATGCAACCACAGAGTATTGAAATGATTGGTCATGGGGATTTTTTTCTTGATTAGTCATTGAAATGAGGGCACTGAGAATGTTCTTAGGTGCCTTAATGTAAAAACAGAAACTCAGAAGCTGAGTTTAGAAGCAATGACGCATAATATTGCTGAAGCTACTATGTAGAATATAGGGGAATGAGTTTATCAACTTGTCATCTCAGCTTATTATCAGGAGGAAGAATTTTAAAGCAGAGTTCTCTAACCCTGACTGGCCTCGTTTCTTTTGTCATTTGGGGGAAATGATTGCTCCTCTCCCTTAGAAAGGCCAATAGATTTCTCATGCAAGTGGAATGAACTGACAGGGGCACAGTTTTAAATAAGCTTGAGTTAGGTTCACGAGAAACACAAAAGAAGCTAACTCTGTGAGAGCAAACTATAGTTTGGAACCTTGTGTTCCCTAGTTACAAAATGAAAGCATGTTCAAAAGATGAAAAGTAGGACGTGTTCAGCAGCTATTTCATTATTTAGAGCCTGATCCTTTGTATGGACAGAGAGTACCTGTTGTAAACAGTGGAGGAAAGTCACTACGCAAACATAACCATAAATGTGGAACTAAGCTTACCCGTCTAGGGACAGATATGCATGAGACAGTGTGAAAAATTAGAAATAAAGTGGAGGCATGGACAGTTTGGGAGAAGCGATGTTGGTCTGAAAACTTTGGGCAAAGTTTATTTGGGGCATAAACTTGAAGAATTGTGAGATATGGTAAGAGAGTCTGCAGGGAAAAATGACTTGAAATAACAGTGTGGCGGACATGGAGATTGCTGCCCAGATTCTCCTTCAGTGGAGACACATTGCCCCAGTTCCTGGGAATATAGTGGGCCAACAGCCTCCAACTGTCATCCCCTCCAGAGATTGTCTTTTCTGCAGAGAGCCACCTCCTCCAGAGGCACACCCTTTCCCAGCATGGCCTACATCCAATGACTGATCAGTGCAGACATTTCAGCCAGCAAATAAGCTACCATACGTTATAAGGTCATAAAAGTGTAAATGGCGACTTTTATCCTGCATTCCAGAGTTGTCGAGGCCCTCTGCACAGCAGCAAGTACATGGAGCTGTGGATCTAGATGGTTTGAGTTGAGGAGGAGGGTGCGTACCAGAAAGCCAAATATAGAGGCCTAGCAGTGGGCTAGGAGCTTTCTCAGTGACTCTTCATCTACAACAGGGAATGAGTCTAGAGCGCCAGTGCTCAGAGGACTCAGAAAGGTGATTTAGGGTGACAAGGCTAAGGCATCACTTTGCTGGCCAACTTAGCTCCAATTTTTGGAAAAAATCAATGTTTTATGACAAGGTTGCTAGTTTTAGCTGTATACACTTGCTCAGTGAATATATGAATATATGTGGTTGTTTACTGTCATTATTAATTTAACATCCAACAGCATGAAGGAAAGAAACCACGAGTCATGTGCCATTTGTGTGCGTTCTGAGCAATTCGTTTCTTTGAAAGCAAGGCAGAGAAACAGGTTGGTTTAAAAGTCTACTTTTGAACTTGTGGACTCTTCTGTCTGGGTTGCAATCACATTTGTGCCCAGGATCCCAAGCAGTCATGTTTTAGACTTGTTTACTCTCCAGAGTGTTGCAGGTTTTGAGATGAAAATGCCTTCACATTTGAATTCCTCTCTATTACTGAAGAATCTAAGTTGCCTCTGTCCAGGCAACCTGAATTCTACCTTCCACTTCCTGGGAACCTGAAATTGTGCCCTTCCTTGGCACTATTTTGCTGCTCATGGCTCTGGGGCTAAAATACTTTGTTACTGGCAAAGCCTCTTTTGTCATTTTTCTCCCTTTTGTGTGTAGCTGCATAAAGTTAATGATAAATTTAAAAAACAGGTCACTTGGAGGTGGGTCACAACCACCTCCAAACTACAGCTCTGATTGCTGTCACATTCATTTCCACCTGGTTTGGCCTTTTCCTTTTTTCTTCTCTTTTTTTTCTTTTTAATATGAGTTTCTCCTTATTTCTAATCATTTGTATATATCCATCTATGCAGGGGTAACTCCCTATGAACTGTGCAGGCCTGAATTTTACTCCAGAAGTGCAGATTCCTTTTGCTGATTCAGACTCTGCTTTTTAACTGGTGCCTTGATGAAACCAAGAATATGGGATGATGGGGAAAACAGAAATTCAGGACTTTTTGTTGTTTTCGAACTGCTATAGGAAGTTTGATAGGCAGAACTTCCTTTTGTTTTCATCTAGCTTTTCTGAATTCTCTTTAATTTAGTCAATATACTTCATTCACCAGAAAAAAGTAGTAGTAAAGGAAGCAACTTCCTAATACTTCAAGTGGATTTGTCTGAATACTGTTAAGGAGGAATGAGGAATTCAAGAATAAGCTCTTTAAGAGAGTGCATCAGTCAGTGTAGTAGACATTGAGGCTGCTCTCAAGTATCTCTGGTTATCCTCTCTTCTGGTAACTTGGAAGGACTGTACTTTCCCACTCTTTGAAATTAGGCGTGGACATGAGATTTGCCTTGGTCAATACATATTACTTCTGGGTGGAAGCATTCAGACACCAATGTGCAATTTTTCATGCTTTCTTTTTCTTTTTTTCTCCTGTGACAAATGAGGTACCTTGATGAAATAGGGACATCATAAGATAATTTGGAGTAATTCTATGACTGGACCAAAGACAACCGCCAATCATCATTGGACATGTAGCAGAAATGACACACATTTATTGTGTTAAGCCATTGAGTTTTGTTTTGTTTTTACTGCAGCTAACCTAGCCTATCCTACCTAAGCTAGCTAGTGTAACATTAATCAGCCCCAGAGAAAAGATCTATATTGATATTTTGAGATCACATAATGAAAAAGTCTTCTTGCTATTAAGTAAAAAAGCACTGCCTTCTCTGAGATTTGCATGTGTGTGTGTGTTCCTCACTATTATATGACAAGAGAGAGCTGAAGATCACAAAATATTGGGAAAAGCCTCCAATTTGAGAGGTCAAGTATACAGCAAACAGAATTTAGTTTTTAAAAATGACAGAAAATTCATGTAGCAGGAGAAAAAATCTATCATTTACACCTTCAGAAAGTTCAGAGATATTGTATCAGTGAAACAAAACAGAAAGTTATATAAAGAAAAACAATCAGAAAATAAAAAAGAACTCTTGGAAACAAAAAGCATGATGGCAAAATTTTCAAAATAATTCTCTTCAAAAGTTTTGGAAAAGAATTCACCCACAATAAAGATAAAATTCAAAAAGAGGGAAAAGAGAAGTAAAAGGATAATCTGATCAGAAGATTGTTATGGACTGAATTGTGTCCTTCTCCAAAATCCATCTGTTGAAGCTCTAATCACAATATGACAGTATTTGGAGACAGAGCCTATAAGGAGGTAACAAAGGTTAAATGAGGTCATAGGTAGAATCTTGATATGGTAGATTTGGTATCCTCATAAGACGAGTAACAAACACCAGAGATCCCTCTGTTTATACATACATAAAGAAGAGGTCGTGTGAGCACACAATGAAATGGCAGGAGCCTACTGGCCAAAAAAGGGGACCACAGAATGAAACTTACCTTGTGGATGACTTGATCTTGAACCTAACCAAACTCCAGAATTATAAGAAATAAATTTCTGTTGTTTAATCCACTCAATTTAGGGCATTTTATTATGCTAGCTCCAGCAGACCAAGACAAGGATCAATCCCTGAGATCCAATCTCTAATTAATGTGAGTTCCAAGAATCCTGAATGAAAGAGAGAACAGGGAAGGAAACTGTCAAAGAAATAACATAAGAAAAAATCTTAGAGTAATAGGTCAACACATTAGCCAAAACAGTATATAAAAGAAGGAATAATCAATGGCATATCAGAATGACATTTCAAAACACTAAAGATAGGAGATTCTAAAAGCTTCCAAAGTGAAAAAAACAAAACTACCTACAAAAAAGCCAGTTACAAAAGAATGGCAACTAGAATGTCTCCAGACATATCAATAACAGCATTGGAAGCTACAAGATAATAGCACAATGCCTTTACAATTCTAAGAAGAAATAATTTCAACCTAGAATTCTATACCCAACCTGATACTCTTACACATTTCTCAAAAAACTACATGTGCTTCACCAAAACATATTTCAGAAAGATTGTAGTAGTAAATAATTATATTCAATCTTTGAAAATATTTTTCTTTATACATTTGAAGCTCATTTCATGTGTAGGAAAATCAAATGAGGTATTGTTCTTTTTGCCATCATTCTACAGATGGAAAAATTAAGACATAGTGAGGTAGTATCTCCAAGATGGCACACATAATAGCATAATATTGGACTCTGAACTCAGACAGTCAAACTCCAGAGCCATGTTTCATGTTTTTATGCATTATTTTATATGACCTCTAAGATAATGACACCTAACCCAGGAAACAATGCATCCAACACAGAAGAGAGACAAAGGAAATTCTCAATTGTACATGAGACCCAGAGAAAAATCAGTCAATATTGGAATAGAGGGATGAAGAACTCTAAGAGAAATGTCTCCAGGAGAAAAAGATGATAATTTATCTTAAAAAACTCACCAAAGTAAAACTATATTGAGCTGATGCCCTGGGAAGATTTAATTTAAGCAATAAAAATATAAAGCATTTTTTAACTCTAAGAAAAACTAACATGAACAAATAATCTTAGTTTAATACCTACCTCAGATATAAAATCACTTATGTATTTACAGTATTTGATTTAACTAAAAATTAGAGTTAAAGAATATTTGGAGGGTACCTGCATAATCAACATTTGTATAACTAACCCTGAATTGTACCCCACATCTTTATAATAAAAAAAAGAAATATAATGTGCACAAAAAAGCAAAAAAAAAAAAATTTGGAGGCAGGATTTCCAACTATGATGTAATAAAGAGATTAGAAAATTCTCATGACCAAAAAAAGTATATAACTGGACATTGTCCAAATATATATATATTTAAGAGTTCTCAAAATTAAGCCAAAGGCAAGCAACAATTTAAGAAGTGTTTACTCAAGAAAAATCATTCACACTTTGGGTAAGAACAGTGAAACTTACAGCCTTATTGTCTGGAGCTGCTCCCATCCCCTCCAGCTCAGTTGGTAAGGGCAGAGCTGGCCATGGAAGCCAGCAGCTTCACCACCAAAGGTAACTAACTTGATTGACAGCAGAGAGCAAAAAATCACAACCAGTGTCATTGTCAGTATAAGTATCAAACTTGGTGGGAAACAAAAGGGAAAAACTCATAGCTATGCTGAGAACATGTGCTACTTGGTTCTTTGTTTCTGTAATAGATCATTCAGTATTATAGACTCTGAGGTAAGTCCATCAAGTTGCTGCAAAGTTCATAATTTTGTCCCTTTTTATGGTTGCGTAATATTCCATCATGTTTATGTACCACATTTTTTAACAATCCAGTCCTCTTTCGATGAGCAGCACAGCTGGTTCTATGTTTTTGCTATTGTAAATAATGCTGCAATAAATATGAATGTACAGGTATCTTTTTTTCATAGAGTGCTTTGAGTTTCTCCAGGTATATTCCAAGTAGGGGGATTGCGGGGTCATATGGGCAGTCAATTTTTAGATCTTTTAGGAATCACCACACTGTTTTCCACAGTTGCTGTACTAGTTTACACTCCCACCGACAGTGTAGAAGTGTGTTCCCTTTTCACTGCATCCTCTCCAGCATCTGTTGTTTTTTGAGTTATTGATGATGACCATCCTACTGAAGTTAGGTGGTATCTCAGTGTGGTTTTAATTTTCACTTCTTTGATGACTAGTGAGGCTGAGCAATTTTTCATGTAACTGTTGGCTGCTCGTATGTCTTATTTTGAGATGTGTGTATTCATATCTTTTGCCATTTTGCAATGGAGCTGTTTGGTTTTTTTTCTTTTCAGTATATTTGAGTTCCTTATAGATCCTAGATGTTAGGTCTTTGTCAGATATACAGTTGGCAAATATCTTTTCCCAGACTGTAGTCTGTCTCCCCACTCTCTCAATGGTTTCTTTTCCTTTGCCAAAGCTTGTCAGTTTGATGAGGTCCCACTTGTTTATCTCTTATGAAAAGTGTTGGGAGCCAACCATGGAGGCCCACTGAGCATTAGGCTCCCACAAACTGCAGTTTTGGCTTTCACACAACTTACAGTTCAAACTTGAGTCACGTCTAAGAGCCTTAGTACAGGTCACAGGCTTCTGGGTCATGATTTTAGGATTTATTGAAGTTGAGTAAGGTGTAAATTGTAGAATATAGTTTTAGAAATATAAGTTTAGACAGCCATTTTGTTGAAAGAATGTGGCTAGGTTACTTGCTGGTAGCCCACTGTGAACTTTGGACTGGATCACATTCCAAACATTCTGGGATGGGCCACTTTAGCTTGTAAGTAAGTATTTAAGTTTCTATAGAATCGTTTAACTTGGTATTAGCATAAGCACAGGATGAAAAATGTTTATAGGATAGGTCAGTCATGGATTAAGGTTAGCAGTTGTTATAGGGTTTTTAGGTTATCGTTTAACTTGGTATTAGGATAAATTAGCTTAGGATGAAAAGGGTTTATAGGCCGTCTTGGATTAAGGTTAACATCTGTTATGGGATTTTCTTCCTCATACCTGAAAGAATATCTGGTGGGTGGGGGACACCCCTCACACACCTGACTTTGTGTTCACGTGAAGGGCACGGGAGCCTGACTGCAAAATTTGGGTATAAAAGCCCACAGTGAACACTCAATAAAGGCTTCTGCACTAGACAGGAGTCCAGCCTCTCTCTTTCTCTACCTCTCTCTCTCTTTCCCCCCTTCTCTCTTTTTCCCTCAAACGCCGACGCCGTCTCCACCTTTGGGAACCCCTGGACTTTGCAGGAGCAGGACTTCAGCATAGATTTATACAAAAATCTGTGCATCTTAAAACATCCCAATGTATAGAAACATGGAAATGAAAAGGGGACTTGCTCTATTAAAAAATAAAGTCACTTACTTTAATCTGTTTGCCTAAGCATTTCAAATTTGTTCTTATGTTGAAGCAGCAATATGATATCTCTTTATTGTCTTACACTTACATTATTATATTGGGTTTTTTTCAATATACTAGGTGTCAGCAAATGGCAGGTCATTCCCAAATTTAGTCTGCTTCCTCTTTTTGTAAATGAAGTTTTATTGGAATGCATCCAAGTTATTCATTTACATATGGTACCTGGCTACTTTTGTGCTATGATGGCAGTTGATTAGCCTTGACTGTGACTATGTGACCTGTAAAGCAAACATATTTACTATTTTACTCTTTTCAGAAAACATTTGCAGATCCCTGATATGTATTAATTTACATCATTTTTATAGAACCGTCAACACACACAGGAAATGTGTTAAAGAAGCACACCTGACTTGTTAAGTTCAGGACTTCCCTAATGGGCTACTATAGCTTTCTTTTTAGTTCTGCTAAAGAAAGTATAAAAAATATATTCATGGTTGACTGTGAGGAAGACATGAGGTGAAGTAAAACATTTCTATGCAATAAAAATCAAAGTCCATTTTACAGTGGTTTAATTTTAGACAAGAACAATATTGTAGTGTATGGTATTAAAATTGTTTTGTAAAAAAAATAATTTTATTGCAATTATGATTCTATTATAGTTATGTATAGATGTGTCAGTCAAAAAGTTATTCTATTAAAAATAAAGTATTAAAAATAGAATGGATCTTAGACATAACCAGATTCTCACTTCAAGAGAGGAAGAAAAAATACTACAGAAATTAGGATGTGTTTTCTAAAAACCACACTGTAATTAAATAATAGAGCTGAATTTAAATTCTGTGCTGACTATTAGCTCTCACTTTGCCTCTGAACCCACCTGAATGTATTCCTTAAAGAAATATGAAAGTAATTTAATATTGAACTCATTTTCATTGAATCCAACCTGAGAGTCTACAGGCAAATGTTTGATATTTGGTTAACATGTTGTTTCTTATTATTTTTCTTCTTCATTTTGATGGAAGTCTAAAAATTAATGAAGTGTGTTCTACATCATCAAGACAGTTAACTTTACATGTGAGCTATTATGAGGTCTCCATACCTTTGTCTATGTTTACATTTGCTCCATACTTTCATCTGCATCTACAATTGCTTGGCACCAGCTAGTATCCTTTGATTGTCTCTGGTAGTAAAAAAGAGAAAAAAGAAAAGAAAAGTGATGGGTAAAGGGTATCAGAATATGCCATTTCAAAATATGCTGCTTTAGCATATGGATTATTTTGAGCTAGAAGTCATTGAGAACCAGCAGACAGGAAAAGCTCTAAAAACAGGGCGCAAGATTTTCTTTTGCAAAAAGAAAAAAAAGAAAAAATTACATGGATAAAGAAAATATTCATTTGTAAGAGGTGTCTACCTCTCCCTCAATAATAAAAAGAGGACTCTCTCTTAACTACTCTTATCAAGGAAGAATGCACTGACTTAAATGTGCATCACAAGCCTAATTGAACATCTCTTGTTTACCATACTTTACCTTATCATCTTCCCATAAAGTGTCTCCCCTATCATGACACTCAAAACTTATTTTCCTTTGTTTAGCCTAAGATGGCGTATCACCTTAATTATAACCACCTATTGGGTGCTCCCATGTGTACACGCACAATATACTTCTGTTTTTCTTTTGTTAATCTGTCTTTTCCCAGTCCAATTTACAAAGCTTCAGAAGATAAGATGTGTAGAGGAAGATTTATTTTTTTCCTACCTGGGCCAGGTACATAAATAATGCAGTTACTTCAGCAAACACCAAATGACCTCAACCTATGTTGTTTGGGTGAACGTCATTGCATGTGTAATGGATATAGGTGGCACTGCTTGTTGTATACATTACTCTGCTGTTGGCTGTGCCAAATTAAGAATACTCACACATGATAACTAGTTCCACAATTATGTTCTGAGCAACCAAATAGTCCCAGCAAAGCAGCACCTTCCATCACATTATTTAACACTCATTTAGATTTGATTGTTCTGTAGCCTTGTTTGCTTTTAATTGACAAATTTGGTTTGGTTTCATCATCCTATAAAAGCTAAAGATCAAGGAGTTTTTAACATTTATATTTGTATATGTAACAAGAAGATAGGAATTTAAGTCAACACTGAAGGTCAAGGAGAATGTTTCTTTTATTTATTTATTTTCTGGCTTCATTTTCTTTTATAAAATTGTGGAACATATATTCCACATAACAGAAAATTCACCATTTTGTCCAAGTGCGCAGTTCAGTGGCATTAAGTACATTCACATTATGATGCAAACATCACCACCATCTACTTTCAGAACTTTTTCCATCTTCCCAAATTGAAACTCTGTACCCATTAAACACTAACTCACCATTCCCACCCTCCAGTCCCTGGCATCCACAATTCTGCTTTCTGTCTTTAAGAATTTTTGACTTATATGAGTGAATCGCACATGTACAGAATTTGTCCTTTTCTGACAGGCTTATTTCTCTTGGCATGACTCTCTCTTTGTAGGGCATTAGTGCAGTGCACAAGCTTAAGAAAGGCTGTGGTAGCCTGTAAAGCATTTATAGCTGGCTCTTAATTACCTTTTGTCAGACATTCACAGAAATGTGTGATTGCCTGAGACAGTAAACTGCGGATCACACCAGTGGTAGACAGTGGAGCCTTTTATTAGCTTGGTGATTTGTGGGGAGACAAGCTAAGTAGCCCTGCCCTTCTGTTTTTACTTAATTTAGCAGGAGAGGTGGGGCTGCTGGAACTTAAACACTAGTCAGGGTGGGCTATCAGAAGGTCAGATTTCACATGTATGTGGTGTGTCCCTTTGTTGTATAAGCCTTCAGCTGGTTTGGCACCAGAAACTTGGTTGCAGGCAGACTGTCTACTCCAACTGCCAAATATGGGTGGGTTCTTTTATGCTGTAGCCCAGGCTTGTTAGAGAATCTTAGTGTGATGAGCTGCCAGGGCTGTCCCGCAGCGGATGCTTGCAGTTGGCAATGTCCCATAATGTTCTGGACTCTCATTTCTGCTGAGCTTTTATTACAAATGACAATAATGATGGTGGCACCAACAATAACGTGGTATTTTCTAGAAGAAATCATACATGTGGGTTGAGCCCCTCCACCACACAGACATGCTTCCCTCTTTTTAGATAACTAAAGTTCACTCAAACAACATGAAATTGTGTCATGTGTTATGCACCAGTATAAACACATCATTTATGTGCCTGGCTGTTCTCTTTTCTTTTCTCATTGCTTTGAGACAATGGAAGGGAACCACTTCTTTCCTTTCTTTCTTCCTTCTCAGGCTCATCTCATGCAAGTCTCCCTCATGCTCCATCCATCAACAATACTATCTACTTTTGCATCTAAACACACCCAGTCCTCCACTGCTCAACGTCCCACTCAACATCTTTTACAGGCAGCGTCCCCTCTTCCTGGAAAATACTTCTCTAAACTTCTTCAAGTGGCTCCATGGCTACTGCCTTTTTATCCTTTAGTTTGCAAGGTAAAATGTCCTTTCCTTAAAGTTTTGTATTCTACTTAAATTAACATCTTTTCTCTCTCTTTCTAGCATTGTCATTTATAAGTCCTTGGTGGTTTCTTTCCTGGCACATAATTATCTTGTCAACTCACATTTTTTTCTCTCTGCCTCTAGAAGCAAGATCCCTGTATGTGCAATTTTCAGCACAATTTATAGCATGTGATAGGTGCTCAATAAATACATGTGGAATTAATTAAGAAATAAATGTATGTTCTTGCTTCCTCCACCTCTCCTCTCTGGAAAACAAACTTTCTTCTTACACACACACACAAACTTTTTTATTACCCAAAACTGTTCTTCCTTCATAGTTATCAGAGCCTTCAGAGTCATCAGATGAACATTAATATCTTCTTCATTCTACACCCCTGGCCTGCTAAACAATGCATCAGGGGCTGACAAGTGTCATGTGGTGTACTCTTCTGTCTCCGTAAATACATTTGGAGAGACTGGCATGAGGAATGTTTACATGACAGTTATCTGTGAAAATCCCCACTGCCTTGTCCACGAGCCTCAATACAGCAAGTATTCAATAAACATTTTCAAATGGATTAATTGACTAACAGTACTGAGAATCAGAACAAAATGAAAGAAAAAATGTCTCTCTCCTAGCTAAAAGTGTTGGGACAATTAAAGCAAATACTTACAAACTGTTCAAAGCTTCATCTTTTTAACCAACTGTCTCTTAAATGGGATGGAATCACAGGAACTAAATGAATTTGCTTTTTATTAAAAAGTGACCTATAATTTACTCAGATCACAAGAGGCTTATCTCAGTGATAGTCTTGAACTGTGGCAAGGATGCCTAGATCCATCTGCATCTGTTACCATGATAGGAATGAACACAGACCACCAGAGCAAGGTAAAATTAGAAGAGAAATTTCTAAAGACCACATTTTCCAACTTCTGAACTATTAGCTCTTTTAGGATCTTTTCTGACAATTACTCTATTTGGGGTAAAAGTAAAGTAACTATAACAAAGAGATAGCATATCACAGTAGATCAAAAGCATAGAAATTAATTTTTCTCTCATCTGGTCCAGAATCGGTAGACAGATTTGGCTCCGCAAAATCATTCAAAGCCACAGAAGAGGAGAAGACTCTATTACCTCATAAAATGATTCTCAATGTCATTTTACGCTTTACAATTTTTAGCCAACAAGAAGGAAAGGAAAGAGGCCAGCTCAAGCAGCAACAAAAACCCTGGAGTTTGTTTACATCCTGCTTCTGAGAACTAGGTACAGGACATACCCACAGGCAAGAAATGAATTATAAAGTGACCATATGCATAGCACAAAAAGGGGGAAATTTAGGGCAGCATTCAGAAGTCAGCCAAAATGTAAGCTTTTATCTACCTAAATATTTGTGCATAGCTTACTTTTCATACAGAGAGATAGGCAGACTCCATTCTCAGGGGAGATAACCCCAAATCCCATGCAGTAAGGACATCCAGCTCAAAATACAGGGTCTCTGAGAGATATGTAGTTCTCTTCTTCAGTCCATACAGGTTATCATGCAGTGACCTAAAAATTAAAAGCTAAGCTTCCTTCACCTCTCCATATAAAATGGCAATGCCGTAACAGGATGCACCTGAGCATCTTTCATGCAGAAAAGGGAAGAATGAAAAGCAAACGTAATGAACAGATACATGGAAGTCATGAAATCTTACTAGATAGCAGAGCCTTTTGCAGTGGTGTAGCTGCTTGGCTCTCTCGGAGGTATATCCTTATTCATTATCCTCCTTGGCTATATAGAAAATGAACTTTGGGAACTACATCCTGCAGGAATTAGGGAATCTGTAGATATTTCTGGTATTTATATGAGGGCATTTGTAGGTATATGTGTGCAAGCCAAGTTTGTAGTTTCATTAAATATATGAATTCCTCAAAAACTTAGTAGGCTGCCAATTTATTTACTTCCCAGTCGGTGCATGGGTCTGTAGTTATCCTCAAAGTTCTTTTCTGATAAAGATCTCAAGTTTGCTTTGTATATTTGACTTTTCAATTTAACCTAAGACTTTCTTTTGTATTTTATTTCTTGTTACCATGAGGTTGTCTAATATGTTAGACATCTTTAGTTGCCTTAAAAGACTTAATAAGGCCTTTGAGGAAGGCTTTGAGAAATATTCGTAACTCTTGTAGTTGGTGGATGGAAGCAGTTGCTATTTTATAACCATAATGCTCCCAAATTTCTGACATCTCTATTTCTTTACATTTCTGCTGGAAAATTGGCTAATTATTGCCTAAGTTAATCTCTTTCTTGCAATGCCTTAGTAAATGCAGTTACTCAGAATTTCCATGTAACAATTCTGTCTACACCACACTTATAAACACAAGAACCTGGCTTTATTCACTCACATCCTGCAAAAATTACATACATTTCATTTTAATCCATCACACAATAAATTTACCAAATACTTTCGAGGTTTGTCCAAAGACATCAGGTTCTAGCCTAAAATATCAGTTTCTTTGCTGCCTGCTACACAAACAATAAGACAACAACAATAATTTTTGTTATCTTTGTTGTTATTATATAGCACGATACTTCTGTTATCAACTTCCACAGAAGTTAGGACATAAGCTACATAGATATAAAATAGAGATAAAAACACAGTAGCTCAAACTAGATAGAAATTTGCTTATTTCGGACCCAATTCAGATCTAACTCTGTGTATAGTTAGATTTTGTTCCACGAGGCCATAAAGAGATACAGTTTATTAGACTGTTCTCTTTCTCGTCAACAAGCGGCTTGTTGCAAAGTGCTTCAGTCTCATCTCACCTAGTACTTGCTGGTGCTTATTCCCAACGAGAGACTTCCACCTTAGTTTGACAGACTCTGCCCTCACTGGATCTATCACAAGCTCATTTTTTTAGCCCTCCATGGGGAGGGGCATAGGTTTTGGAGATCTGACCTCTGCTGATGTAGCTGAGATCTGTGGATGCAGATACCTTCTCTGGGAATCATGCTATCTCCCTATTTACCTTCACTCCATCTGACAGCCTTTCATTATACAGTGTGTTTTGATATTACACGTTTTCCTTTAGTTTTACCAAAGATGCAGTTTGCATTTCTGCATCTCATTCCCCTAATTGTTCAGGGGTGATTTCCAAGGAGCATTCTGGGAATCAGGTGAGGACAGTGTGAATAAAGTGGAGTGAATAATTTATCTGACATAAAGGTAATTTTAAGCATGGAACTTCTTTGGCCAGTGAGGCAATAATGTATAAAGGTTAAGCTAAACAGGAACAGAGTAGCTCCATCTTACTAAACATTTTACATATTTTAAAAAATTTTTACGTGTGGTGTAAGAAGGAGCAACAGTTACGCACCATTTTAGATATGGCCACACATTTAATCTGCTCCAGATATGATAAACAAAGGAAAAGTAACTGTGCAGGTTAGTGTCATGTGCCACCTTGACTGAGCCATGGGGTGCCCAGACATTTGATCAAACATTATTCTGAGTGTGTCTTGTGAAAGTATTTCTGGATGAGATTAACATTTAAATCCATAGTATAAGTAAAGCAGATTGTCCTCCCCAAAGTGCGTGGGTGTGGGGCGGGGGAGGTTCAGAGTCTCATGTTGTCAGTTGAAGACCTGAATAGAGTTCAAAGCCTGGAACAATGGTTTTCTAGACTTCATACTCAGAATGAAACATCAGCTGTTTTGGGGTACTTAACCTGTTACCTTTCGGACTAGAAATTATACCATTGGTTCTCTTCGTTCCCCCAGACTTGGACTTGGACTGGGCTCTCCTGAGTCTTAAGTTTGCTAACTACAGATATCAGGACTTCTCAGCCTCCATAATCACATGAGCTAATTCTTTATAATAAATCTCTTTATGTATATGAATGTAGCTGATAGCAAAATAAAGGGATATCTTAAGGAATGGAATTATTCAATAATTTTATCTGAGTGTTGGCTGCCCTGGTGCAAATATTTACCATAATTGATTTACTTCTACTGTAAGACTCCCATATTTTATTGAATTCAAATTGTAATAAAATAAAGCCCTGTCAGCATATAAGAAAATCACACTAGTTAATCGAAGAATAGCATTCTAATAGATGTCTACATAATATCAATGTGCACAGTCTTACCTGCACATCACACTAACCTGCAGAGCAGAAGGTATATGCAATGACTAATAATGAATCCCAATGTGCTACTCCAAAATCTTTCTGTGTTCATGTTGTATACTCCATTTCTTGTTAATTTGAATTATGAGTCCTTATTTAATTAGACAGAATGATCGATTGAGATTGGTGTCCTTAAATGCAATGCATTTATTACATTCCATCAAGGAGTACAGAGATGGTACACAACTGAATTCTCCAGGTAACTTAAACTCCAGTATAACTTTTTCATTGATCAAATAAATGAGCTGTTAGGCTGGTGTCACGGGAAATCTTTTAACAAGAGTGATATATTTCCCTTCCTTCAGGGTATAATGATTATTAGGGAGCCTTTGCTTGACTGCCAATGTTGTGAACTTCAACTATTGCTTTCTGCTGTGTGTCTTGGTATGGATTGACAAATTACTATATTATTACAATCTTATTCTCAGGATTATAAGGACTCAAAGTTTTTTTGTCCCCACACAAAATGGCAATTAGATTGCTGAGCATTTTTTCTCTCTTCTTTAACTGACAGAATATTACTTCTCAGTTTTCATCATTGCCTATTTTTCTGACCTTCCTGCTTCATTTTTTTCCATCCAATTTATTATCTCTTCTAATTGCCTGCGTTATACCAATACCTCTCATTATTGAAAATTTTCAGTGCCATAATTACAAGACACACATCGATGGAAGTACTCAAACTGTGAACATTTCTTTTTTTAAAATTTGTAACAGCTATTTTAGTTGAATTCATCACACATTTTTTAAACTGATAGGTTTGTATTTCTTGCTTGCTGCACCTGTGATCTTTGGCCTTGGAGGGCATAAATTCTCCATGCATGACTGTGTGGAAAATGGAGAAGTTCATGTAAACTACAACATGCAAAAGCTGAAAAGGCATTTTGTATTTTGTGTGGCATGTTTTATTTTGAGCGTGTGGCATGTGGTGGTTTCCTATATGATCCTAAGTCAGATTCCCATTGGCTTTCAGACATTCTAGGCATTTTTGGTAGACAGTGGGGTCTTTTCTGGGAACTAATGTGCATGAAAGACTGATGATCTATAGGAACTTCAGGGAATAGAAAAGTAAGAAAGATAAATGTGAACCAGTTCAAAGTCATAGTCTTTCAAGAGAGAGAAATTCTCAGTAAAGTAATGTTTCCTGATTCATATGTTCTCCCTCAGTCCAGTGAGTTTGAACTAATTCATATGGAGGAGGAAGAATGCAAGTCTAAACAAAATAACAACAACAAAAACTCCAGCATGGGAAGAATAAGGATCCTTATTTCACTACAGTGTGGAATGAAACTATGCATCCCATTTTAAAGCCTCAGGATGTGGTGCTAGTTTGAAAACTCAGCATGCCTGTGCTTGAGCCAGAAGAGTCTGACATTGGTCCTGGGAAGGCAAGTATCAAAGCTTTGCAATGGAATGATAGAGCAGCATGAAGTGCCATAAAAGTAATCCTTATTTATTTCTGGAAAATAATGGTACTTTCCCTTGGTTTTACTAACTTAGTTGTATAATGTGTGCTCAATAAACATGAAATCCAGATATTTTTAAGGAAGTTATTTTTAAATGTTAGATTGACTGTTGGGAAAATCTTGCTGATCCCACCAAACACTGTTGACCTTTAGTAAATAACTGGATCTACTTAGATTTGAAATAATATTCTGCCAATGTAGCTGGAAGGTCTTTGAAAGAAGCCAATATTTCCTTGGCCAAAGAATCAGAGGTCACTAGTGTAGCAGAAACTGAATGAAAGGTAGAGGAGTTAATTCCAAGTAGTCAACAACACTGTTGTACTGTTGTAAAACGATGGCCATGTTCTCCCTCTGAGGAATGGTCCAATTGACGTAAAAAAGCATAGACACTATTTGTTCAGATTTGGAGAGCATATCAATAAAATTTCTATGTAGAAATAATCTGTTCCTTCTGAACTGTACTAAGATCCTTGGGTTACTTTGGGCGAAGTGGGTAATTTTTTTGAGCTGCTTTCTTTACAAAAGGGTGTGAGAAGAAGACGTCTTCCTGCATAAGTTTCACATTTGTTAAATGTTTCCTAGTGGAGATGCTGTAGATTGTTCACTTCTGGTATAGAAATGAAAAGTAATCATGGACATATAATTTCCAAAGCTAATTTCAAATAATTTTAAAGATGAGTCATAAAAGGAACTGTATTACTTTGTGGTAACTGGCATTGTCCAACAACAAGCAAACATTTTCCAAGTGAAAAATGCATCCACTCAGTTTTCCCAATGGAAATGATTTATTTATACAATAAGCAAAGATACTATTTTTCTTCTTTTTAAATTTGGATATTAGGCTATTTTTTCTTCTTCTTTCATGTCTATAATGCTGAGAAATTGAAGTCGACTTTGGTATTTGTTTCAAAGGTCATTATGGCAGCTGTCAGCAGTTTGGCTGGTCTTCTTTCTTGTATATCCCAGTTGACTCTATGATGTAAGTTTATAGGTTATTTAGTTTGTTTTGGACACAGTTTTATAACAACGGGAGCTCAAGCTTATTTTTAACTGTGCTTTTTGATTTTGGAAATTTCCCATTCTATCTTGACATTTTGAAATGTATTTTAATAACTTACATGTGTAAACAGTAGAAAATATAACCCATTTGTGACCACCAAAAATAATTCCAAGCACCAATGAGGCACTGATGGGAGAATTGAGTCTCCTCAGTATACTCTTTGTATTTCCACAAGAAGGAGCACATATTAGCACAAGACTCCTGGTCTCCCTGCTCTTCACTTCTTGGTCCCCAGACGAAGAGACACCATGTAAATGCATGTGTATGTGAGTATGGGACAAGAAATTTGGAGTACATAGCTCTGTTTCTTCCCTCTTTTTCTTCATTTTTGGGAGGTAGGCTGCCCAGCAAGAGCATGTATTCTAGTCTGATCTTCTGTGATCTAAATTTTACAGAGTCATACTCCCATACAATATAGGGGGGCAGTTTAGCACTGCCCTTGTTTGGGTGGGAAAAAGAAATCTCTTTTTGAGATTCCATTTCAGCCCATCATTAATAAGCATCAAGTACACATCTTCTAATCCAGTGTTTATTGGCAATGAAGGTGACAGTTAGCCATCCATATACCCAACTGCTTTGCAGAAGAAAAAGATGTCTGATGTGAGAAGGCTCAAAAACTAAGTTCTTGTACTTTGTGAATCTTGAGAAAGAGACATGGATTGAAATTTGGGAATCCTATCAATAGGCTTTGAGGTTTTAAGGCTTTGAGTAAGGATTGGACCCATGGCTTCAGGCCTTGAGATGACCAAGTGCCTTTGCTAGAGTTGAAATTTATTCTTTGGTGAGTCACCCTAGTTTTGGATATATTGACCACGGACAAGGAATTATTTTCATAGTGACAAGTTACCTTAGGAAAAGCATCAGCAACAACAGAAACAACCACAACAGCAAAGAGTCTCAGGAAGGACACCAGTCTGAGCGTGCAAATGTGGGACTCAGCAAAGATAAGGACCCTGAGGAGCAGGTAGAGGTGGCTTCACCTTGAACCACACAGGCCCTGGGCATGCAAAGAGACTTGACAAATATCAGAAACATAGTTAACTGCTATACACCCTTCTGTAATACTTTTTCCCATACATTTTATTGCTTCTTCATACGGCAAAATTACATTTTATTATGCCACTGTCTATAAAGAAAACTGAACAAAATTTTAGTCTTCTAGCATGCTTACTCACTTTTTTAAAATTAGAGAGGAGAGTGGATGAAGAGAAATTACTTAATGGGTACAATGTATGCTATTCAGATGATGGATATCCTAAAAGCCTTACCACTTCACAATCTATGCATGGAACAAAATTACACTTGTACCTTATAAATGTATCCAAATAAAAATGTTTTTTAAAAATTCATGCCTTTAAATACTTTCTATTATCTTCAAAGTTATCAGGAACAAAGTTATTTAAATTTCAGGGATTATGTCAAATTTAGGGAAACATCTAACAAATGTATTTTGTATATATATATTTAGATTTGAAGAAATTTCCTCCGATTTGTTAAATCTTTTCGAGTGGAGATGCTGTAGATTGTTCACTTATGGTTGTAGAAATAGAAAGTAATCGTGGACATATAGTTTCCAAAGTGAATTTCAAATAATTTTAAAGATGAATCATAAACATCTAACTTCTGGTTATCCATTTTCAAATCTTACTTCTGCATTTCAGACATACTTGCTGGAAACTGTAGAACATTTTATATAAAGATGATACTGGTCTGGCACTTTCATGTCATGTCCCCGAGAGAGTCAGCAGAATGGGTTATAAGGGAATTTCTGGAAGCCCTTTCTCCACTAGGATGTTGTCATGGGCAGAATAATACCCCCCCCAACTATATGTCCACCCATCCTAATCTTCAGAACCCTCAAACATGTTAACTTCCACAGCAAAAAAGACTTTGCAGATGTGATTCAAACTTGAGATTGGGAGATGATCCTGGATTATCCAGGTAGGCCCAGTACAATTTCAAGTGTCCTTATAAGAGGGTCAGAGTCAGAGAAGGATATGTAAGGATGAAGCAGAGGTTGAAATGATGTGGGCCACAAGTCAAATAATGCAGGGAACCTCTAGAAAAGGCAAAGGTACAGATTTTTCCCTAGAGCACCCAGAGGAAGGTATCTCTGCAGAGCCAATTTGAACTTCTGACATCCAGAATTGTAAAATAATACATTTGTGTTGCTTTAAATCACTACATTTATGATAGTTTATCACAGCAGAAATAGAAGACTAATATAGCTGACTAGCACTACCTTAAGTATTAAAAAAATGGCCAAGATCCAAGAAAATTGTTCTACTGAATAGAAACTAAATGTTGTACCAACTTGACCATCTCTTAATATGATCCTCAAAATATACATGGATAGTCAACCCTACCTCATTTGAATGATAATATGATGTGAGAGAAGTTGACAGCAAATAAAGACACAAAGGGATCTTAGTTGATTGCAGTGAAAGTATCTTACATTTGCAATATTACAATAACATTGACCAGGTGAACGGAATCAATTATTAGGGCCTCTTGCCAGAATTAGGGCTAGACATGTAAAATGATTCACTCAAGTTCAAGATTGGATCCTGTTCTTACCTAACATTTTGATATTTTGTTCATTGTGGGACTTTTTTGCATTAATTTCGATTTTTTTTTTTTTTTTTAGTTGGCATCTCACTCCGTCTCCCAGACTGGAGTGCAGTGGCCGCTTCCGGCCACCGCAGCCTTGACCTGCTAGGCTCCGGCGATCCTTCCGCCTCAGCCTTCCAAGTAGCTGGAACTACAGGTGCGCACTACCACGCCCGGCTAATGTTTTGATTTATTGTAGAGATGAGGTTTCGCCTGCCCAGGCAGGTCTCGAACCCACGGGCTCAGGCAATCCACTCACCTCAGCCTCCCAAGGCGCGGGATTACAGGTTGAGCCACCGAGCCCGGCTTAATTTAGATTTTTAAATAATGCAGTAAATATTATTTATTCAGGTTACTTACTGTTTTGACACACCCTGAAATAGAAGTGAAACCAGAGGTTCTGACTTATTTAGCTTCACAGTAAATTAAATCTGCCTCTGAAGCAATTAAAGACACGTGGGAACAAAGAGGAGTACTTCCAAAATGGGCAGGGTTTTAGGTATCAGCATAGTGAGAGGCAATGACAGAAGCTACAGAGACAAAAGATTCAATGGGCTGGCTCACAACACAAGGTAGGATCCCATCAACGGAAGAACCCACCCTGAAGACAGCCTTGGAATTCTAGAAACACAGGGCTCAAGGGGCAAAATGGAAATGGAAAGGTGACAAATGTGTTTGTAGGGAAGGGCCTCATGCCTGGCTTGATATCTCCAACAAATTTCCAGTTTTAGAAAACACATCTCCAATATTTACCCTTGAGAGTAAAAGCACAGCATCAAGATTTTGAATATTATCAGAAATTCTTGCATTTGTCAATCAGTATGTCACTGCACTCATGTGTAGATTCCTCAACCTCATGCAACACACACTCATATATATCACACATGCCACATCCTGAGAATCCCAATTAAACTGTTTTTAATTTTTATTTTAGAGTTGTGGAGGATGTGAGGATTTTCTATATAAGTAAATTGCATGCAGGTTAGATTTGGTCATCTAACGAGCCCTATCTCCCCCGGTTGTAGACCTGGTACCCAGTGTGTGGTTGTGTGACACTTATCCCTCCCTCCTCACTCCTCTCCTCCTTTAGCAATGTCCAGTGTCTGTTGTTCCCACATTTATGCTCATGCATTCAGTGATCAAGGCCCATTTATGAGCAAGAACATGCAGTATTAAGTTTTTTGTTTTTGTGATAGTTCATTTAGAAAGCTGGTCTCCAGTTTCATCCATGTTGCTGCAAAGGACATGACTTTGTTCTTCTTTATGGCTGCATAGTATTCCATCATGTATATGTACCACATTTTCTTTATCTAGTCCACTTTCAATGGGCTTCTGCATTAGCTCCACGTTTTTACTTTTGTGAATGTGCTGTAATGAACATACATGTGCAGGTGTCTTTTTGGTAGAGCAATTGTTCCTCTGGGTATATTCCCAGAAGTGGGATTGCTGGATTATACGATAGCTCAATTATCAGTTCTTTGAGAAAACAGCACACTGCTTTCAACAAAGGTTGAACTAGCTTACATTCCCATCAAGAGTGGATTCCCTTTTATCCACAGCCTCGCCAACACCTGTTGTTTTTTTGACTTTTTCTTATAGTCATCTTGATCAGTCTTAAGTGGTATCTCGAATTTTGATTTGCATTTCTGTGATGATTAGTGAGGCTTTGCATTTTTTCATATGTTTGTTGGCTGCTCGAATGTCTGCCTTTGAGAAGTGCTTGTTCATATCCTTTGCCCGCTTTTTAATGGGGTTATTTGTTTCCTTCCTGTCAATTTGTTTGTGTTCTTTGTAGATCCTGGATGTTAGACCTTTGTGGGATGCATAGCCTGCAAATATTTTTTCTCATTCTGTATGTTGTCTTTTTATTCTTGATGGTTTCTTTGGCTATACCAAAACTTTTCAGCCAAACTAAACTCTTGATAGTGTCACTCCCAAAGAAATTTAAACATACAGATCATGGGCCCTGTGCAGCCCAGGGAAACTGAAGCCATGCCGTATTGTCTCTTTCTCCCTTCTTCTCTCTGATATCTCATTGTTTCTGCTATGAAATAGCCACCATACCACATCAGATGACCGCCCACATAATCTCTGCAGCACACAGTCTGAGAAGAAAAGTGATGTGCATAGACTAGAGAATTGGGCTTATTGAGCAGTTTTACTCTCTCCGTTTTTGAAGCAGGCATTCTGGTCCACTCCTCCACACCACAGTATTGGGGGCACACCTCACTCAGGGAGGCTGGAAGCAGAGGTCTCGTATAGGAGTCTGACTATGAGGACATACATCAAGCTTTCTGCACATCTGATCCATATCTGTCAATGCAACTTTTTGCCAGGTACAAATTTTATATTTTGAGTTTCAACTGCCTGACTTCTCTACCTATCTATTTCCAAATTTAGGTAAAAGAAAGCTGGTGTTAATTTAAAATACTCCCCCAATCCCCATTAGTGGAGGATCAATAAGTCTTTACTGAATCAATAAACAGCCTCATTTTATGACTGACCTTATACATTTGGATAGTTTCAAGAAAAAATTCATCATTTAACTAAGATTACCATAGAGGAGAAAAGTAAGATTAGTCATTAATATTAATTATATTTTAGGTTCAAATTTGATTAACCTTATTTTTGGTGAATACAATACAACTGCTTATACATACTATTTGTATTTTTAAGAGATGTAATTTTTCTGTAATATATCTCACTGTGTATTTTTTTGTGTGTATGTGTGTGATGGTGGGAGAAGACATTTTGTGTGTGTGTATGTAATTAAGGGCTTTTAGCGTGCACTTTATTTAATTTGATTTGAATTTGATCTGTTTTAAATTCAGGGTGAAAAGTAAAATCTGAATTTGACAAAGAAAGAGAACAAAAAGCATTATAAAAATCACAGATTTTCAAACAGTTCTTTCATTTGGATACAAACTTACAACCAACAATGATTCAAGCAGACAAGTCTAAATTGTTTGGTTTGGTTTTAGATTCCACCAGATTTTCCAGACTTGGAACTCTTTGCTTGTCAAGCAGCTTGTATGCTAAGTGGTCAGGATATCAGACATATTGAAAACCAGAAATCCTTTCACACTGTCTAATTCAATCAGTGTAATGAATCTGCATCCCACATGTGTAGGTAAATAGTTTTAACCTGGCATTTATGGCTAAAATTTAAACCTGAGACCCAAGTGTTTTCCATTAATGCATTTCTATTTCATATTTTAAATTTTCTCTTCGA
This sequence comes from Tarsius wallacei, assembly GCA_963574415.1. Taxonomy (NCBI): domain Eukaryota; kingdom Metazoa; phylum Chordata; class Mammalia; order Primates; family Tarsiidae; genus Tarsius; species Tarsius wallacei. The sequence continues at coordinate 11,975 of CAUYQG010058710.1, read as the reverse complement.
TGAGACATTCCCTTACAATGCCTCCATCTACTCATAACTGGTCCCCTAGCCATTCATCAGAATCTTCTCTGGCGTCTCATTGTGGTTCTCAATTCAACATCCTTAAGTGCTTCAGTTCCAAAAAAAAATTTATCTTCAAAACATTCAAAACCTTTAAATGATACTATGTTAAATTGAGTTTAATGCCTTTTTCTGCCCCATTTCCCTGGCCACTTTCTGCAGAAATTTTCAATGAGGAAGGTGTACTGGTGGCCAACATACCATGGTGCCACGTACAGGCAGAAATCAGACTTCTCATTAGAAATCCCATTGTCACCATCTTCTGGGTGATACTGAGGCTTCTGGGAAACAAAAAAAAATGCCCCCCTCCCATCATCCAAAAGTACATATATATTAGGGACTCCAGATAAAGGTCACAGAGAGCTGTGGATAGTACATGACCTTGATCATAAGGTTAATAGGATGAACCTTGCTTTAGTGTACCCGATGGATGTCAATGAACACCAATGCCCACCATTTGTGTGCTTCCTCAGGTCTTTCAGGTCATTTTCCTCATTCTCTGTGATATATGAGAAGTTATGCCTCACCCCATATTGTTAAGTACAACACATGACAGAGAATAATAGAACTATAACATTCTTCAAGCTGAAATATTTTTAACTACTGCTATCGTTATTGCTATTTATTTTACTGATGGGAGAATTGGCAGTTAATGTCCTTTTTCAATGTGCATAACACCCTCTGAGAATGGGATTTGGGTTAGGGTTTGCCAGTGAGAAAACCTTGCATGGAATTTGGGAGGTGAATACGAAGTGGAAGCCATTATTTCAGGAGGTTTTGCCTGCTCGAAGACCCCTCCCCAGTCTCCTAGGTCATGGCTGTGATAAAAGCTCAAATGCCATTAACATTTGTAGTGATTTTCCTTTCCATATTGAACCCAGACTCCTCCACATGGTTACCAAGCTCTAAAGGGCAGTTTCCTCAACTGCAGTCAGCCAAACTACAGGCTTAGAGTTCATGGTCCTTCATCCTTAGACAAACAGAAGCACAAAACTTCTCCCTAAATAGCATCCTGAAATCTCAAATTGTTTGATTGTCACTCCCACCTTCAAATGCCCAATGGAATAAATGTATTTATCAGTTTATATTTCTTCCCCTAATCTACCTTATCAGAGGTAGCTAGCCAACTTAGTCCCTTTTAGTATGACAGCGCTGTAACGAATAAGCCATGTGTCCCTGGTATAAGATTGTCTGATAAAATACAGGATGGGATGACCAGTTAAATTTGAATTTCAAAAAAGCAATGAAGAATTTTAAATTTTAAGAGTATAAGCATATCCCAAATACTGCATGGGATATACTTATGTTAAAAGTTTTTTGTTGTACATTTGAAATTCAAATTTAACTGGGTGGCCTGTGATTTTACCTGCTAAATAAGGCAACCCTATTCCAGGAGCATTTTGACTGATTGCTAAGAGCGCCAGCCATTCATCTTCTTGCTTCCATCTTCTTTCTTACTCTTTTCTGCTATCCACTGCATCCCAGGGGACTGTGATCCTACAAATACATTTTCATGTCTCTGGAGCCTCTGGGTAAGTGTATTGGGTTACAGATTACCAATGAGAAGAACTTGCATGAGCTTGAAGTGGGGAGTAAAGTGGCATGAGATTTGGAATATAGAACTTTTTCAATGGGAAGCACAGGCAGGAAATGGAAGGACTTTGGGTTTCTGGGCTTTTGTCAGCAGCAACGAACGGTGGGGGGGGGTGGGGGCAAGTGTTTTTCTCACTCAATGTCCAGGCAGTGTGGTTGCAGTGAGGCAGCAAAGGCAGGCACAAATGCAACATCAGTATATCAAAGCAGGTCGGGGCTCTGGCTCCAGCCATCACAATGAGAAAGGCAGGCAGCTTCAGGCTCCTTGGGTCTGAAACATCATCAGGGCCCTGGGCTCCTGGATCCCTGCAAGATGATGGTCTTGATTCAAGAAGACTCTGGGCAATGAATACTCTTGCAGCCTCAGTGATGGGGGATCACGGGCCCCTGGCAAAACCATGTTCTCCTTTACTCGTTCAGCGTAGAGGTGGTAGGAGCTTTCAGCAGTTGTTAATCTCTAGGCAACGTCACCTTCCCCTTTTACCTTCTCTGTGTCTTTTACCCTTATAGATGATTCCTTTATTAAATAGATTCCTTCTGTTTGAATGTCTTGGTTGGTATTTTTTTAAATCAGATCCTGCCAGATATAGTGAGCTAAGTCTAACGTTTTTCTTATCATCTGCAGTCAATAAGAGCCTCTCATACATCATTACACACAACATTACATATATCATACATATATTTCCCACCTTCCATCCAGACACAAGGCAGAAAGGAAGGCACCAGGAAATCAAACTGCTACAGAAAATTTTAGGGAATCCAGTGGTATTAGAGTACTGTATTACTTATTACCTTAAATAAATCTTAAATAAATCTTAAAATTTTTTTTTATCTTTTAGGAATTTCCCCAAATCAGAAATAATCATGAATAAGAATATATTCTAATGACAATGGTTTCCTTGGAGATTTTGTACTATGACATTTAAAAAAGTTTTCCGTGTGCTGAAATATTTTGTCGGCTTTATTGATCATTCTTTTTAATGCCCCAGCGAATTATATCTATATCTTAAGTGGAACATAAGAGATGCCCCAAGGTTCTCAAAGATGTTTTGTAATTATCTGGGGTAAGAACCATGTGTAATGGAAATGACAGGCATAATTTATTTATGAAAACAGAAATGAAATTCAACCTTGACTACAGATTGGGCATTTTTCCACAATGCTATGGAACTCGAATGTTTATGATGAGTATAAAATTGTGGGATTTGACTTATTGTTTAAAAACACCAGTTCAGCTCTAAACAGTAGAGTTACTCAATAACTATGTATAATAATAAGATATATTGGTTATTTCTGAGATCTACAAAAAGCTATCACTGCCTTTTAGCACAAGCTTGACTTTTGTTCAAACAGAAATGCAAAAGTTAAGTGTACCTTAAGAGGCAATGGTAGTTTAAAATCATTCTCCCATGCAAACTGCAGGAGATTCATATATGAATCATTTTGTGTGGACAGTATGTCTCTAGCATAATGATACATAGAAAGGTGTATATAGAATATTTGGCAAAGAAGAGTCTGATGAATAAAATGATAGGAACGACATTCCCAAAAGTATTTTCAAATAATGTGAGATGTGTCAAATGAGATGTGTTTTATATAACCTTATTCAACATCCATCCTAAATGGCAGAGAGAAAAAAATTTTTTAAAAACCAATTAATATATTTGCTCCATTTTGGAAAGTAACAATTTTAATTTAATTGTGCATTTTGCTTGATAGTTTTTATATGATTTCCAATAGGTATTTCATCTGGAGGGCAGAGCAGATACTATGATCCCCATTTTGTGGGTGACGAAAGTGCAGACTGTGAGGTGAAGGTCATCTGCCCATCAGCACACACCTGGCTGGGAGCCAGGTCTTCTAGATTCTTGCCAACATGACATGAGTGCCAGCATCTCCCTGTTTCTCTTCTTACACTGACAATTAATAAAGCACATTACTTTTATTCAATAGCAGATTTTATGTTCAAGAAACATAACAATTGGGAAATAAACTATACAATTAGTCTCAACTAAGCCAGTAAACCTTTACTACTTGTCACCTAGACTGTATACTGAAATGTGTTTTTTCCCCACAAACAAAGGGGTTTGTATTTCTCTAATTATATTATCTCAGGATGAAGCAGTCTAATATAAAACAGTTTATTTCCAAAAGTCTATAGAAAGTGTTGATAATGGAATCCTAAAACCTGTAAGTCTCTCTGTTGAACGACTAGGAAATGCAAAACAAAACCCAAAGAACCTCAAACCCTAATAATGTAAGACAATACTATGATGCACTTATTTTTTAGTTGTATAAATTGTGTTCTGTCAGTATTATCTCCATAATAAAGGCTTGAATTCTTAGCTGGCCTTTTAAAACACCATACTTTCCTATGCATTCTTTTCCAGCCATGGTTCTACGTCAACTGGAATCTCCAACCAATCAAGACCATGCATTGTTCTTTATAAATACATTAGTGTTTTACACTTTATAGCATTGGTATTCTTCCTTCTAGTTGTATGTCCCTAACACCTTTGTTTGTTGCAACTTTTCTTCATGGCCCTGCTCAAATCCTGCAACCTCCATAAAGCATTCATTTTTTCATTTAACTTGCCAGAAGTGATGCATCCTTCCTAGGATTATATAGAGCTCTTTCTTTGAATGCTTTATTCCAATCATATCCATACTGCTCAGGACTGCTTTCATGAGTGTACTTATCTAATCTCCTCTCACAGACCCTAAATTCCCTTGGAAGATAGACTTTGTCTTAGAGTTAGGGCTGCCTTCAATCTTCCTTAATAAGTTATAGCTGCTGTAAACCCCTTATAAAATCAGAAAATGTAAGTCAGTTTATACCAATATTTACTGTTTACTCACCTCCTGTCATATGCCAAGAATTCTGCAAATGATTTTATACATGTTGTTTCTATTTGTCTTGACAATCTTGCAAGATAGATATTATTATTTACAGAAGAGGTCTCATAACTTACTAAAGTGTGTGTTACCTTAAGTCAAATCTAACCTAACTCTACCCCAGACTGTTACTACTACACTGTTGCTGTCCAGGCATGGTCTGCTGTGGTTAGGATGTTTGTCTCTTCCAAAACTGAAGTAGAAAATTAATGCTCAATGTGATAGTATTGAGAGGTGGGGCTTTTAAGAGGTGATTAGGTCATAAAAGCTCTTCCCTGATAAATTGATTACTTCATTCATCAATCAGTGGAATAATGGGTTATCATGGGAGAGAGGCTGGCTGATGTCTTTATAAGAAGAGAAAGTGATCTAGCCCACTCAGACCCTTACCATGTGATACCCTATGCACTTCAATACTCTGCCCAGAGTTCCATCAGCAAGAAGAATCTCACCAGATATAGCCCTCCAACCTTGGACTTCTCAGCCTCTAGAACAGTAAGAAACAAATTTGTTTTTAAAATAAATTACCCAATTCCAATTATTCTGTTACAAGCAACAAAAACCAAACTAAGACATGAGCTCAATAATAATCATGGTCCCAATAATGATGTCTGAAACTATTTTTATCCTCAGAGGTCATAACTGGGTTGAAGACTCAGAGCCTTAATAGGGACATACAATAAAGTTAGATGCTACACCTTGTAATAGGGGTAAAATTGCAATTCTGAAGACCACAGGAGCAGAGATAATTAATTCTAACTATGAGGAGGCATTTGAGGAAATCTAATAAAACAGATACTATTTCAGCTAAGCCTCGCAGGAGAAATGGGATGTTAACGGAAAAGATAGAAGGGCATTTTAGGGAAAGAGAATAATGTGATTAAAGTCACAGGCTCAGTGAGCAGGAAAGGATCATTGGAAGGAAGGAGGCTAGGTTCAGGACAGGTAGCAGGTTATGAAGCTGAAACAGAGATTAAACTCCAACTTGGAGCAAGCTTGAATGCAACAGGAAATAAGTTAGCATTTAATCTATGAAGTGGGAAAAAATGGAGCATTTGGGAGTGGGAAACTGATATGCTCATAAATTTGTTTTTGAGCAAATGGATCTGCTAACAGTATAAGGGGATGTGTATGAATGAAGCATGTGAGACACATATCTAGGAATGTGCATTTTTAAAAAAACCTGACTTACTACTTAAATCGGTGCATGTGTTCATTTGTAGGTCCATTCTGACCAAGTTTAAGGTAAAATATTTATATTGTAGGACACCTTTCCAAACTCACTTCAGAGCCAGATTGCTCTGGGTTGCTTTCTATTTATTTTTTCCGGTTACATTTTATTTTCTTTTTTCAAAAGAAATCCTAAAGTATTGGGATTGAGTTAGGAAAAAAAAATCATGTCATATGGTTTCTGAAAATCATAAGTTAATATAAAAATAAATATAAAATGTTTTCCATCAACCTGTTAGTTTCTTAACTGATTTTTTGGGCTATCTTTTGCTTTTCTGTCTGCATGGCAAAGGTCCGGGAGTCATGACAAAAGGGGTGTGGTAAATACTTTCTTACTACCATAAAGAAGAATCATAATTGTGGGTGTTAGTGCCTTGTACATTTTAATGATTAGAGAGCAAACTTAAACTGTATGTAAAATAGGTGCCAATTTAAGGGTTTTATCATGTCCATCTGCTGTTCTCTTATGGTCTCTTATAGAAGTTCCACCTTTTCAAAACAAGTCATATCCATGAATACCTTATTCAACTTTGGGGAAAAAAATAAGTCCTGTGCTATAGTGTGCATTGTTATAAATCATATTTTGTCCAAATTCATCCATGTTATTCCTGTAAGAACTAAAACATATCAAAAGAATAAAATCTGTAGAGTTGCATGCCAAATTTTGTTAATTGATAAATGTTCAACTGACTAAATATAGCTAAAGCCTTAGCAGTTAAGGAAATTATGCAAAAATTAAAGGACAGAAACAAAAAGGCTGTACTTCTTGGTAAAGTTATTTCTAAATTGAAATCGGACAGACTCCTTCCGGTATTAGGTTCCCTTTATGTTTGGACACTGGAGTTCATAGTGTCAGAGCACTTTGGGATCATTTGTTTCTGTAAGACCTATATCACTAATGTGCTACCCTGAAAGAATTTAATTTCCAAACTTTTACAGATCTCAATATTTACATGTGAGAAGTGAACTTAACATAAATAAAGTCTGCTGAGGAAACACATCAATAAAACTTGAACCAGAAAGCTTTTGAAATCATTTTTCTCTTTTTGGAATTATTAGAAGTATGAGACATTAAAAACATGAAGGAGCATGCATAAGGCAGTTAGAAAACATTCCATCAAAAACTTTGGGGGAAGCATGAAATATCTGTCAGCGAGCCAGTAGGCAGGAGAGCTGTTTGTGAGAATGCCATAGAAATTATATGCACATTGCTATGCCAAATAAGCTTACCATTATTCAAATTACAAAACAGTAGTCTCATTTTCTGTCTCGATAGATTCCCTCTTTATAATAGTTATACATTTTACAGATGTAAAAAGAATTTACCTGATCTTTTATTGTCCATCAGGGTGAGTCTGGCTGATGTGTTTGTTTCATTTCAGACTCTGAGAAGCTCTTGAGAGATGCTGTGTATAATGAACATGTAGTGCCCATTAAACCAGAAGAACAAAGAGGGAGTCAAGGAGAAATGAGGAATAAAAGACCTTGAACATGAAAGTGAGTTGGGTCTGATGATGCCATACACTTGGCATTGCTTGTGCAATTTCTAGCAAACTAAAATCATTTTTGCAATGGCATTGACTGATCAATAAGACCAAGAGACAATAGGTTAAGAACAACAAATATTCAATGCTTGGGACTTTAGGACATCCATTATCTCCAAGTCATTGATAGTATAAATTATTTCTCAGTTGCTTAAATCTAGTGTTGACTTTCTTGAACCCTAAACATTATAGAAACTCTTATCCTATATTTTGAGCAATTAATATCCTTCATTTCACTTTCCCATTCAGTACCCCTTCACCATCACCTTGCTGGCACCAGTTTCTTGACTGCTCACTAAAGACACTTGCTTCTCTGCCTCCTTTTTCTACATAGCCATTTTGTTTTTTCAACCTGAACTTTCAGAGTCACACACTTATGGTTTCTTGCATCTGTGTGCCTATTCACCTCAGCTACTTTTCATTCCTGTGATCACCTTTCTTTTGATCATGATTTTTATCCAAAATTTCTATTTTTTCTTCCATGTGTCTCATTCTGCTTTGTATAACCTGCCGAATGATTCTCTCTCTGTCTTCTGTGTCTGTCAACTCAACTGGAACCCCTTTCTTCTCCATTTTTTACTTTATATCTAACATTTGTTATCCTTCTAGGGAGTTTTTTTTTTCCTTCTTTATGCTTTCCACACTTTCTAAGTCTAAATAACTATTTTACATTCTTGATTCCAACTGTTCCCCACTAGAGGATCCTCTCCTGAAAGTGACAACTATTTCCCTAATCTTGCTACTGGGATTCTTCTCTCCATGGGGGAAGGACCATGGTGACTGAGGTTTATTTTACAGAATTGTCATTCTTCTTGAATTCACAAGATTCTGACTTCCAACTGGTCACCAGGGAAGCTGAGGAATGAATTGTGCCACCCTAACCACCAAAAACAATTCATATGTTGAAGCCCTAGCCCCCAGTATGGTGGTATTTGAAGATGGAGCTATTAGGAGGTAATTAGGGTTAGATGAGGGCAAGAGAGACCAGCCTTCATGATGGCATTAGTGGATGATAAGAAGAGAAAGATCTCCCCACATCTGCAACCATATGAGGACACATGGAGAAGGTGACAGTCTGCAAACCAGGAAGAGAGCCCTTACCAGGAACCAATTTGACTGACACCTTGATCTTGGACTTCCATTCTCCAGAACTGGGAGAAATAAAAGTCTGTTGTTCAAGCCACCCAGTCTATGGTATTTTATTATAGCAGCCTGGAAGACTAAGATAATACCACAAAGCCTTGGACCTCCACCCACAGTCCTGGCAACACGAGATCACTGTTTCATAACATGATATCACAGGGTAGTATTTTTAGTTCCCTGAACACAAGTTATAAACTGAAAACTCTTCTGGGTCTTTCTTTTCAGAATATTTAAAAAACCAATTGGACAGGTTCTCAAATTATTTATGGTAAAAAGACAAATAAATAGGAGATGGTTTATACTGTAAGGGACAAAAAAAAGCCAATAGTAAAGATTTACTGAGTAGTGTTTAATGTTTGAAAGGTTTTTGTATTTCATAGATTTTTGTAAAGTTGTAAGCAAAGTAAACATAAGAATGAGAACATCATCATTAGTAAACACTGATTAATCCCATAAGCTGTAACAAAACGATTTATGCCAGAACATTTCCCCCATTTTTCAAGTCTGTCTTTAAGGTAGTATAAACATGTAGGATTCTATAATTAGCCTTTTAGGCACATAATTAAACAAATAATGCTTTGAGCCTGGTGCTGCAGGGAGACCTGTCCTCTTAGTGGTAGTAACTTGTTTTTAAAAATGAAATTTGCTTTTCATTTGCAAAAAACAGATAGACCTTAATATTTGGTTTTCTGGTTGATTGAAAGACACAAAAAGAGGATTGTGGTGTCATTGCCTGGTATTTGCTTTAAATTAATTTTAATGCTGGCTGAAAGTGTGATCAAAGACGATTTAGGTTTTTCCAAGCAGAACAGTACTTTATTTCTAATCCATTTCAATCCATTGCAACCAATTAAGCCTCGCAGAGAGATGAGGCCAGGGTATTAGCTACTGATTAAACAGGGGAGCCCACAGAACATACAATTTAATGCATTCTACCTCTATGATAGGGCCCCAACTTACAGTCACATTTTTTTCTAAACTCTTGTAATGCTATAGAACACTTGACATTCCTAAATATTTGTCCTTAAAAGTGCTTGAGAGACTTGTAAATCTCAGTCAAAATATTTATAATTTTAAAATTGTATTTAGAACAGAAACATTGAATCCCAAAGTCCATTACATTTCAACAATTGTAATTGTCTCTAAAAATACAAACAATTTATTGACTTCAGTTTCTTAACTTCTAGTTAGAGTAAAATATAACTTGCTGTAATTTTTTTAAGTTTGGCTCAACTACAGTAAGGCTAAGAAAACAATTATTTTTAAAAAGTTATTAGAAGACTGAATGAGATTTTTCAAAAGCCGTGTTTAAAACTTTAGCCAAATTTCACAAGGATTTAAGGAGAGTTGCTACATAAACTTTCTTTGTGAAAGGAATTGAGAAAGATTCCAACCAACTCTTTTGGGTGCCATGACTCATACTGTGTGAATGCAAAATATTTCTGACTCAAGTCAACCGATTTTGAAGTGCTTTTGAAGTCTAAAGTGCTTTACTGATGAGTACAAAACATCAAATGAAATCTTCCGGGCAAAGCAAATCATATGTTCAAAACCAAACACTTAGGAGAGCTCTCTGAGGTATTAGCATCTTAGATGTTAAGATGGAAAGAAAAAAAGAAAGAAAGAAAAAATCATTATTCCATCGGATACATCTCCTATTTGCAAATAACTATCACTGATACTTTTCTAAGATGCTAGTCCCTTCTGAAAACTTAGCTGGGGGAGGAAATTGAAAATGTATGTTTTAGACAATATTCAACTCAATTCTACAAATAAATGTTACTCCTACTCTGGATGAAAATATCATGTCAGGCAACAGATTAGGACACAATGGGCCTTTCTTTAAGGATTTTTTCCAGGTGTCTTTGGGTCAAGTTGCCTCATATCAGAGAGCAATGACAATCCTTGTAGCCAGCTTCATTTGCCACAACAACAGTCCATGGCAACGCAATCTCCCCAAAAGACATTTGAAAAAGTAATTGTCTATCTTTGAAATGTTAAAGGTTTGTTGAAAAAAATCACTGATGAGGCAGATTGATTAATAGGAGAAAAGGAAAACAAATGTATTTAACATAAATATACAGGCATCTTCAGAATGAAGACTCAAGCTCTCTGTAAGTTACAGGAACTTTAATTCCATCTTGAGGTGACAGAAAGAAAGAGGGCTTGAATCCTGGTGATGGGCGCAGAAGAGGAATTCTATTGAGGGCCAATAAATGATTAGCAGGGAGAATGACTAGATCAGGGAACAGCAGTTAACTTATAAATAGTTTTATTTAGAATTTAAATGATACTTGGAGACAGTCATCTTGAAAATGGTCTGTTTATGCATGGTTACATTTTTGGTCTTCTTTCCTATAATGGATAAAGAGATAACAGAGAGAGGAGCAAGAACAGTTGTTCTCCTCCGTGGGTCAGTCTTATCTTCATGTAGATAGAGGAAAAGTCTTTTTCTGTATTTGATCTCTAAGAGTTTTTCATTCAAAATACTCATTATGCCAGGGATTCATATTTTGTGGTGAAGTATTTCTTTTTCCTTCAGAACCATAAAGAATCAAGTTGATGCACTGGAAGAAAATGTCTGAGTGTTGGATCCATTCATCCTTCCACACTGCTCATTCTCAAAGAGCTTACCATTGAGAGGAGGAAAATACCTGCACCAAGAAACTGCGGAGAAAAAAGTGGAAATTGAGAGTCATAAATTGGGGGTCATGGGAAATCTAAATCCTGATGCTGCCAGCTCTTTCTTGGGGGATCCAAGCCAACTTGCTTGAATTTACAGGACTTCAGTGTGCTCGCTATACAACAGAGATAATAGCAAACACTTTATAAAACACATGGCATTTATTTATGCACAAGTGTGGAGGCATTATACAGAGTGTTGGTTAGGATTATGGGATCCAAAGGCTGACTGACTGGATAGGAATTCTCAGGCCTCTCTTTCAAGACTTTGCACCTTACTTCTCTGCTCTAGAAGACAAGTGAAAAATAGGAACAGTAACTGTTTTTACCCTGTAAGTCCTAGTGAATCATGTGTATAAAATATTTAGAATGATAACCTTCTCACTCTAAATTTGTAATACATTTGATCTGTTATTAGTCAGATAAAAATGCTTTTTGAATGTCCATAATGAAGTTATGAGTAAGAATTGATGACATTCCAAGGAACCCCAGTTTATCTATCAGTATAATTTTATTTTATTTTTTTATTTTTATTTTTATTTTTTGAGTTGGCGTCTCATTCCATCACCCAGACTGGAGTGCAGTGGCTGCTTCCGGCCACCGCAGCCTCGACCTGCTGGGCTCCGGCGATCCTTCCACCTCAGCCTTCCGAGTAGCCAGAACTACAGGTGTGCGCTACCATGCCCGGCTAATTTTTTTGATTTATTGTAGAGATGAGGTTTCGCCTGCCCAGGCGGGTCTCGAACCCGCGGGCTCAGGCAATCCACTCACCTCAGCCTCCCAAGGCGCGGGATTACAGGCTGAACCACCAAGCCCGGCTATCAGTAT
>CAUYQG010058708.1:0-19484 GCA_963574415.1 Tarsius wallacei | reverse complement strand
AATAAATCAAAAAATTAGCCGGGCGTGGTAGTGTGCGCCTGTAGTTCCAGCTACTTGGAAGGCTGAGGCAGAAGGATCGCCGGAGCCCAGCAGGTCGAGGCTGCGGTGGCCAGGAGCGGCCACTGCACTCCAGTCTGGGCGACAGAGTGAGACGCCAAATCAAAAAAAAAAAAAAAAAAAAAAGAAAGAAACTTGAAATGACAAATGTCTAATAGCATAATGTCTACCAACAAAATATTTTTACTATTTGGCTATGGTAGAAAAAAAACAGGTCAATTTCAAGTACATAATGACATGATGACATAAATACCTAAAATATTAATGATTACTTGATGGCTTTTTTCAGCAAAAGCAAAAGATACTGTATCTCTGCTAGAATGCACAATGGGAATTATAATTGACAAATCATTGGTAGATGTCATAGGAAGTCAACAATTATATTGGACTGAAATGTCAATATAAGAGATGAATTATTCTGAAACCAAATGAATATTAAATATTTGTTGCTAAAGAAATAAACATACATGAAATTGCAAGAATAACATAAAATGCTAAAAACTAAGGAATCATGAAGAGTACTGGGTATTTTACTCACCAAAAGAATACAGTTAATAAGAGTTGATGCTGATATTGGAAATGGTCTGTTCCTTCCATGATAGATTCATCTGAGAGACGGGTCAAGTGAAGCCAAGAAAATTAAAGAGGAAAATAACACTTACACCAAACCCATCTTCAATGTTGTCAATATGGATACTAAAATCACCTAAGATTAATAGGCTGTGTGATTCCAGAGAGAGTTGAGAAAGAAAATCTATAAATTCATTAAGAAAACTTGTGGTTTCTCAATGAGGTTTGTAAATTAAAACTGTTGCTAAAGTAGTATGCTAAGAGCAGATAGATACATAGGAAAAGACAAAATTGAGATGTTTTGATTTTAGTAGCAGGATGCATTTAAAAAGATTTAGCACTAACCCTTACAGACTAAAACAAATGTTCACTATATAAGTTGGGGACATAACAAGATTTATGAAGCCCAAAATAAGATTTTAATTGCATAGTAGCCTTATTATCCAAGTTAATTCAAGCCATTTTTAGGATGTTGAATTTCCCACTGACTCTGCAGCGTTGGTAATAATTACTCATTGCTATAATATTGTATTATACTAAATTATAAGAAACTCAGTATAAATTATACAACTCAATATACAAAATTTTTTAGAGCTGTGGATATATGCTGTTGGGGATTAACCTATTTACTGTACAAATACACCTAAAAATATAAAATAAATGTATTATATGTATCAGGATATGGCTTATCTCTCCTTTTCTGTTAGTGCATTATAGACAATCATCTCCAGATCTCTAATTACCTTTAACAAAAATATTAGAATATTCTGGCTAGAAGTGACATGGAAATGAGCAATTCTAGATCTAAAATTATAGATTAAAAAACTAAGGTGCAAATATATAAAGTAAACTTACTCAAATTCTCATGGATTTTTAGTTCAGAATCAGAATTATGTCAAATGAAATGTTGCATGAAATGTTATAACAGTGTCTTCCATTTTAAAAATACTGTTACCTTCATAATATAAGGAAAAATCTGCTTCATTTCAAATCCAGCCAAGGTGCTTACAATCCAACCACTGGTAACTATATCTGGTGTCTGCTAAGTGCCCATTGCTAACAAGTAGTTGTGGTCATCATCGTTTTTATCATCAACACTTCTGGGTAGATGACCACACAACAAATGTTTGTTGATTTTCAGTGAAAATAAGAGAAGCAATGACTGTATACACAAAAATGCGTGCTTTAAAAAATCTTCATATAATTGTACAAAATAAAGAATAATTCCCTACCTACTTTGCCTTCATAAATGATTATTTCACTATTTTAATTTTTTCTAGAAACGTTTATTTGTATTTCTTCAAATATGTGACTTTAAAACATCTGCATGTTCTGACAGTTTGCATACATTTATTTCTTCATTGGATCTTGTATCCAATATTTCAACCAAGTCACCAAGTCAGTGGGATAAAAAGATTAGCCATTGATAAATTTACCTCAGAGGAAGACTTCCTGTACCCTCTCTACTCCGTGATGCAAAGCTATCTGTACTACCATCAGAACTGTTATGTCTTCCTCCAAAATGGAGCAAAGATATATTTGCAAAGTCATTTTAACAGAAAAATATTCAAATGTTTCTTTTCAGAATTACCCTCACTCATTTTATTTTCTTCTGTGACAAAACAGAATAGAAAGCAGTAGGTGTAGACAATTCAGTTAGAAAGGAGAGTTAAGTAAACAATTAGGATATTTTAAAATGTACAATATTCTTCTCTTTATTCTCCTATTTATTTTTCTGTTTCGTTTCTTTCTTTGTTTCTTTCCCTAATGTCTTTTTCACTCTTTTCATAGAGCTGTGGACATTCCCTGTGATGATTTTCAAGGGTTTGTAATCTAAAACCATTTTTTTCCAATTCTTTCTAAGTTGTTTGATGCTTTAAAGGTCCAAGTTTAAATACATATGAACCACCACTATCCCTTTCTATGCATCGACCAAGATGATTTGTAATTTTAATGATTTCAATTTGTTGGTTCTTCTTACTGCAAGAAACTTCATACAAACACAAAGCACTCTGTGTCACTCTATACACAGTTTTTTAATCTAGAAAGAATTTAATCTGAAAGAGAAGAGCCATATATTTACTTCTTTTTTCTCTTACCTAAACAATATGTTGAATTACATGGAATTTTACAAATAAATCTTAATATGCTTGCTCAATGCTAAATCCATATCAAATACCCCTGATTATTTGCAGGGTTAATTCATTTACTTTTCCTTATTCCTAAGAAAAAATTGTATGTTCTCTGAGAAAATAGACCTAAATAATGCTAATAAAAATTATCTAAATGTTTTCAGAAAGTACTGGTTTTCAGTATTCCTCAAAAATAACTCAAACTAATCAAAATGCATGTGAGGAATTTTTTTTCTTTCAGGAACCATTGTTTCAAATTTGCTTTAATTAACCTTCTTCCATGTTGCAACTGGCCAGATCTCAGTTGGATAGTAGTAGACTGGAGAACTGAGAGATTTGGTCCTTTTGGTAAAGTATCTCAAGCAGTTTTTTACTTAGGATGTACCTTGAGTGGTACCACCTCCAGCACCAGGCTAGGCCACAAGGCCCTGCCACCGGGATCTGAGATTTAGAGACTGTGGTACTTGCCTGGGAGGGAGCTATCTCTCCTGATCCCATTTGTGGCAGGAACAGTGGCCTGTAGAGAAACTGAGCAGAGAAACCTGGGCAGAGAAGTGCTCTAGGGAGGTCTCTGAGGAACAGCAGATCTGCATTGTCAACGAAACCTCTTTTTTGTAAAACTCATTCCAGATTACAAGTGCTTCCTAGTCATGCTAAATTCTTTGTAAAAAACAAATACTCTTGGATGGGTCACTTATTTTGTATTTCGCCCATAAGAACTAGAATGTGAATAGGTTTGCTCATATTTATATATTTTTTCCCAAATGCAGATTCAGGCTAGAGATGAGAAGACAGGAGAAACAAAAAAGGAAGTAGAGATGAGGCCCACACCATACATGTACGAACACACACACAGAGGTCGATTTTTTTTCATCTCATCCCAACCCAGCCAATACATGTCAAGTGATGCTGTAAAATCAGCCACATTACATTTCCCAGGCAAGTCAAAGTTAAAGTTAGTCACAAAGAGAATCAAGTGAAGACTTTCAGGGAAAATCATCATTTCTACTAGGGTGCCAATATTATAAAGGGACATGGGGTCAATCACTCCATATATAGACAAAAACACACATTTCATGTAAAGAACTGACATAAAACTTAAGAGATTGGAAACAAGTTCTCCTTAATAAGGGACTTGGTTCCAGAAAGAAACACTCTGAGTGTGCTAGGAAAACTCCTTATTAAAATTCTGGAGTTCTGGTCCTGGCTCTGCTCCAGCTCCGTCACTCCCCAGCCAGGCAATGTGGATCCATAAAATTATCTGCAAACTCAGCAGCCTCGTCTGCATATGAGGGGGTGAAGCTGATGAACCATTTATGGAAAGAGAGAACCAGCAACTCTGAGCTGGTAGTTTTACCTGCAAGTGTCTGATATGGTAGAAGAGGCCACAGGAATAGCTCTTTGAATAAAATATGCTTTACTAAAAAGCCCCATACATAAAAACGAGTTTTCCCATACATAAAAACGAGCATGTTCATTAAGTCCAATGTGTTAGTAAGTACAATAAAGGTAGTCTTGGTATTCAAATGACACATTAGGCTATATAGTACTATACTGTAATAGGTTTTTAATACTTTTTGCACAAATACCTACATTTCTGTACAGCACTATGTAGTAAAGCACACAAAAGCAGAACCATTTTAAGAGGATACGCACATATGACAGCAATTGCCAGACATGTGAACTAACTTATGTGACTGGAAATGCAAATGAATGTTCACATCTTTGAAAGTTCACAACTTGAAGGTTCATATGTAGGGGACTTACTGTAATAATAATATAGATTAAAAATAAACGTTACTATATTTGAATAAAATATATGGCTAGTTCATTTTTTAAGACTGTGGTCATAGCTTTAAATGTCAAAATAATTTGAGTGACAAAGATATTATACTTCTCTGATCCTGGGTCATCTTATACTCTCACTAAAGATTATATTTTCTTTATCATAAGTTCAGTAGCACTGAAAGAAGCAACCAATGATATCCTTGCTAAATACATTTTCTTTAATTTGCTATGAATTTTTATGCAGGACTTGTAGGGAAACACTTTCTTTGGGGGTTTTCCTTTTAATTTTCATTGATGCAAATAAATTTATCCCAAGAATAATTATCCTTACCTTATATTCATAGAGAACATAGAAAGAAAACCACATTCCTACTATCAGTCAACTTTTGACAAAGCCAAAAATAAATAAATAAACAATGGGAAAGGACACCCTGTTCAATAAAGGGTGCCAGGAAAATTGACTATGCATAAGCAGAAGAATGAAACTGAACACTATCTCTCACGAGATAAAAAAATTAACTCAAAATGTATAAAAGCTTAAATGTTAGATCTGAAACTGTAACAATCCTAGAAGAAAATGTAGGAAACACTCTGGTGGACATTAGCCTAGGCAAAGAATTTATGACAAAGACCCCAAAAGCAATTGCAACAAAAACTAAAATAGACAAAGGGACTTAACTAAAAAGTTTCTGCACAGCAAAAGGAATAATCAGTACCATGAAGAGAAAACCCACTGAATGGAAGAAAATATTTGCAAATTATGTCTCAGACAGAGGGCTAATATTCAGAATCTACAAGGAACTCAAACAACTCAACACACACACACACAAATAACCACATCAAAAAGTGGGCAGAGGTCATGAGCAGACATTTTTCCAAAAAAGACACAAGTGGCCAACAAACATGAAAAAATGTTCAACATCACTCATAATCAGAGATATGTGAATTAAAATCACAGTAAGATATCTCCTCACCCAAGTCAAAATGGCCATTTTTAGAAAGTCAAAGAAGAGATGTTGGTGCCGTTGCAGGAGGAAAGGCATCACTCATCCACTGTTGGTGGGATTGTAAAGTAGTTCAACCTCTATGGAAAACTGTCTGGAGATTTCTCAAAGAACTAAAAATTGAATTACCATGTCACCCAGCAATCCCACTACTAGGAATCTTCCCAAAGGAAAGTAAATCAATATATAAAACAGATAACCGTACTCGTATATTCATTGCAGCACTATTCACAATAGCAAATTCGTAGAACCAACCTAAGTGCCCACCAACAATTGATTGGATAAGGAAAATGTGGTATATATACACCATGGAATACTACACCAACATAAAAAAGAATGAAATCATGTCCTTTGCAGGGACATGGATGGAGCTAAAGATCATTATACTAAGTTAACGGACTCAGAAACCGAAAACCAAGCACCACATGTCCTCACTCATATGTCTCATATGTAGGAGCTAAACAGTCACAAATATGAAAATAAAGACACCTGGGGCAAAATAAGATGGGGGAAGGAGGAAGGTTGGGGCTCAGAAACAACCTATGGAGCACAATATTCGCTATCGGGGAATGAGTCACCTGAGATCCCCACCACTACACATATTTCCATGTAATGAACATGCATGTGTACCACATGGGTCTAAAATTTTTTCAAAACTTAAGGAAATAATTTTTAAAAAGAATTATTTTTTAAAGACACTAAATAGAAAGATTAATGTGACAAAGTGCAAAGAAATTTTCCACTGTTGATTCTGAACTCAGAATTTAATGAAAGCTCTAAAAATTATAAATATCACAAGGGAGTTTACAATCAAAATTTTCAACACCACAAATTAATAAAAAGTCATGGGATTGTAATCCATGTGGGAGATTTTGCTAAACTTCAGTTTCGGTTCTGAGTAATTTCTCTGAGGTATACATTTTTCTTTCCACAAAAAACGCAACTCATATAGCATAGGCTCATAGCACCTGTACATTAAAAAAAAAAAGAATTTTGTATTTAGTCAAATAAATCACAAAACTCACAAACTTCCTAGCCAATGAGGAAAATGATAAGCATTACCATTCAGATTCATTATGACAGTAATTGAACATACTCAGTTCTCTTTTTATTAAAAGTAAAATTTCTTAAAATCAAACTGTTAAAAAATAAATAAAATGTCTATTTCTTAATAAAATGCTACAATTAAGCATTGTCCTCGAAGACCACTACAAGTATTTAGATCATACTATTGCAATAGTACCTTTGCTTGAGACTAAATTATCAATGTGCAATAACAGAAATACATTGCAAAACTTGAAAATAATTTTGCTTCCATTCCCTTTGCATTTTTAATGACTAATCACAGTCATTTTTAATGACTAATCACAGTTTCAATACAGAGTGCAATTTTTGCAATAGATGTTTAAACAGCAGAGTAGCTGTGGACTTACAGCTTTTAAGAATAAATTATGCTGCATATGTTTGGAGAATACAAAGATACATCTAAAAAAATAGAGTTTGTGCAGCTAACCTCAGGCCCAACTAACATATAAGAAAACAAGAAAGTTTATTTTATCTAAATAATTTAGATACTTGCTCCATTAAGACTTTTAAGGTAATTAGGAAATACATACTATATTTTAGTCCTACCATCACCAAAGCATCAATGTTATTACCATAACATGGAATTGATATATACACAAGCTAAAAGTGGTAGAAATAAGAAACACAAGTTAGAACATTAAGGCTTCCAGGGAACAAATGTGTAAGAAAGTTGTAAACACACTTTTGGAAATTATATGTTTATATGGAAAACATTAAGTAAATAACTTGATTAGAAATCAAGAATTTGGGATTCATAAAGTTCTAAATTCTGGGAAAAGGGTGGATTAAAAGTCAGCACATTATCTTAAGTTCTAATTTTATTTGGTAAATATACAGTAAAAGCCGGGCTCGGTGGCTTAGCCTGTAATCCCGCACCTTGGGAGGCTGAGGTGAGTGGATTGCCTGAGTTCGCAGGTTAGAGACCTGCCTGGGCAACTTGGTGAGTCCTCATCTCTACAATAAATCAAAAAAATTAGCCGGGTGTGGTAGCACGCGCCTGTAGTTCCAGCTACTAGGAAGGCTGAGGTGGAGGGATCGCCGGGCCTTCGCAGGTCGAGGCTGCGGTGGCCGGCAGCGGCCACTGCACTCCAGTCTGGGCAACAGAGTGAGACTCCAACTCAAAAAATATATATATATATACATATGTACATATATATATACAGTAAAATAAAATTAGATTTTTGTCATTCTTTAATTCTTTTTCAAATTATACATTTTAAGAATCTTTAAACATTGAATCTCTTAGAGCAATAGTAAATATTTTTAAACTTCAACAAAATATCTTAGACCTCAGCATCTGGTAAGATGCAATAATATACATTTATTATTCCTTTAAAAATAAATTTGCTGGATTCATTTGATTTTCTTCTGGGAGGATGAAACCATTACATGTGTTTAGACAGATATCTTGGATTCTCGCATTTAGTAACAAGCTGTGTTTTTTCTCTGCAAAACATCAAAGGCATACATTAATAATCTGTGATTCTTTTAATACCATTCCCATTATTAAAATAAGTTGCCAAATTGTTATTAGATTCAGTGTTTAATATTTACTTTAAAAAGTAAATTTGAGCCTGACAGATATGGGGGATTTTAGAAAGATTTTGCCAACTAATTTGAAAAATAAACAAACAAAAATTTTCTCCACTGGTCTGAAAACAGAAAGATGTTACACATTAACAATTGAAGCCCAGTTCCTCAATAATCATCTAGACTTAGAGAAACATCAGCAGAACTGATACTATTAGAGAAAATGATCCAATTTAAAGAATGCTGAGTGGATAACACTCTGAGATCCGCTTGATAGATATGAATTAGATGAGGGTAAAATGTGAAATAGTGTGTCATCCACTGCCCTCAACTTCTCTTGTCCACTTCTGATAATCACAGCTAATCATAACTCATCCCACTTGTCAAAATACCTCCGCATTAAGATGACAAATGATGGAAGTAGAAACAAAGACAATGATAGGAGGAGATGAATGCATTGAGAGCAGTTGAGAGGGCTCTAATATCTCATAAGAGAGGGATCAAGAGGGCCAAACAAAGAGAACTGATAGACCTCCAAGCAGTAATTTCCTGTATTTTTTTTTTAACATAGCAGATAAATTGCACCAAGGGGGAGTGGCAGGCTGCTGCTCAGTTGTGGACCCAAGGAATATAATAAATGTGAAATATTTACACAGATCTCTGAAGAGGGGCCTGATTGGTGTCATGAGGCCCAACAGGGGATCCAGTTAGGACTCACACCTATAGGGTGTGCCAAGTCACCACTGGGATGAGTTACATTTTTTTTTAAGTGTATTATCTAATTATCCCCTCCAAACCATATTCTTAAGCTTTTATGCCTTTCAGGAGTCATTGCCTTTCAAATTAATTATAAGAGAAAGAAAGTATCTTTTATTCACAAAGAAATTTTTTTGTTAGTTTTTCTAATGTACTTTATTGTCTATGAAAGAAATTATCAGGGAATTATCCAGTTATCTAAGAAAACCTGGAGTTGAGAGAATTTTTCTCTATAATTTCAAGCTATTTACATGAACTTTAAGTTCACCTCCTTCTCCCATTTCTCTTTGACTATCAATAGTGTCTAGTATTATGGTTATTTTTAAATTAATATTTGGTCTTTTGATGAATAAAATAAAATAGTAAGGTTTTCTGACCTGAAACTCTTCACGAAAGAAAAAACACAGATATATATATACAATACACCTATATATATATATATTTGGCCAGATGGAAATATTCTACTTGAAAGTCAGTCAAAGCACACTGTAACTATATCTTCAGATATATTTGATTCATTTTGTTTATATTTACCTATCAATCATATACTACATTATTTCCTCAATTTTAAAAGACTTGTTCAAATCCACTATGGCTACCACTGCTTCTAAATTTAATACAGATATAAATGGCAGTTCAAGAGTACTTGGTTTAATTTTAGACCGTGTACTTTTGAATTTATACTCTGATTCAAATTCTGATGAAGCCTATAGACATATCATCTGATGAGAGGAAGCTTGGAAATTACCTAGTTATCAGAGATTTTAACATGATATACTGTACATAGAAGCTCTTGATCGCCTTATGTTTTTTTCCCATTTTCATGCACAATAACAATACCTGACAAGATTTAGACTGGCACAAGTATATTGTCTGTCAAAGATGCTTCAAGATTTATTTGGCTCTTAGTCGACTCACATTACTACGAGCTCTTTGATACACAGAGCACAAAGCAGCTTAACACTGTTGCTATTAGTTCAAACCACACTGAAAACACTTCATTAAACAGCCTACTGCAGTGTAATTGTTTAATAATATTTTGATTAGGTTGTTTAGTAGACAATCCATGCTGCAAAACATTCTCTCGCTGGCAAGTGAATCACTGGTAAAAAGGCTACCGCAAAATACTTAAGAAACTCTCTTAGAAAAGAAACCAAAATGGGGGGAAGAAAAAAATCTAAGTCACTGTGCTCCTACTACCCACTGTATTAGTTTCCTAGTGCTGCTGTAACAGATTACCTCAAACTTTGTGGCTTAGAACTATACAAATTTCTTGTCTTACAGTTTTGGAGGTCAGATGTCTGACATGGGTCTCACTGGGCTAAAATCAGTGTCAGAATGGCTGCATTCCTTTCTGAAAGAGAATCTATGACTGTCCTTTCCAGCTTCTGAAGGCTTCCCACATTCCTTGACTCCTGGCTCTCTTCCTCCGTCTTCAGATCCACCAATGGACAATTGAGTCTTTCTCTCATCACATCGCTCTCACACTGACTCTCCTGCCTCCCTCTTCCATTTGTAAGGACCCTTTGATCCACCCAAATAATCAATGATAATCTTATTTTAAGGTCGTCTGATTGGCAACCCTAATTTCCTTTTGCCATATTACATACATATTCACAGATTCTAGGTATTGAGACATGGACATCTTTGAGGGAAACTTTGCTCTGTTTATCATGCCTACCATATGGCTTCATGAAAGTTACATAACTCATTTTTCACACAGACAAAGAGAAACAAGCAGAGTGTAGTGATTATTTTAAAAATAATGTTGTACCTTGTATAGAATCTGATCAAGTTTCAATGTCAAGACTGTGGTTGTTCTGAACTCTTCTATTTAAAAAATACTTATTAGGTCCACACAAAATAGTCAGTAGTTTTTCAAAAGTTTCTTAATCTCAAAGCATGTTTAGTGAAAAAGTCTGCATAATTGTGTTGAATTATTAAATTTTAATACTTACTATATCACACAAAATAGTTTTTCAAAGATTTCTTAATCTCAATGTATGTTTAGTAAAAAAGTCTGCATAATTATGTTGAATTATTAAATTTTAATGTCATTTTTCTCAGTAAACAATAGAAAAGTGTCCTAATTCCTTGAGATATTTGAAATATGCCAATTTTGGAATCAAATAAAATATTTTTATTTATAGAGTCATCAATTTCCAAATAATACGGTGCTTAATTATCATACACAAATTCCTAACCTCAACCATTTGTGATGAGAATTCTAGTTTTGAATATTCCCATGACAGAAGTTATTTATATTTCTGAAAACATGTTCCATCTTCCTTGTTCTGAATATTGAAATACATTCTTTATACTAAGACCAATTCTTTTTTATTGTAATTTATTTTAATCTGTTTGGTGGGGTTTGACTCCTTAAAGATTACATAGAACAATTCTAATTTCTGTCTTTCTAATACTCTTATGCATATTTAAAGAAAGCTAAAATATCTTCCCTTGGATGAAATGAACATCTGCAATTCCTATGATAACTTGGAGTCTATTTCATCAGCCTGGTCACATACATTTAAATGGAGTCCATTTTATGTTAGTAGTTCCCTTAACGACGTATTTGTTGAAGGACATAGTATGTTCTAAATGTGGTCTAAGTATATTTTTCCTTCCCCTATGTTTAGATGCTGCATTTTTATTGAAGTAAGGGCCTATTAGGACAAAGGTCCTGTTAGTAGTATAAACCATTACAATTCACTTTTATTTTTATAACATATTTCCACGAATATTGCTAGTGTTTTTATTTTGCTTTCTACATCACATAAATTTGTTTACTAGTGCTGTTGTTAATTCTTTATTCTCTGTCGGTACTATTAAGTTTTGTCTCTTATTAATTTATTTTTTGTCTTTCATTTTTAATCTAAAAAACTAAACTAAGGTGGCTTTGTTTAACTTTATTTTATTAGATGTAGTCCAAACTGACTGAGAGCTTTTGGGATATTGATTATCTAACCACAAACTATCCAATTACCTCTTTATGGTCATGTCAGCGGAACAGATGATTAAATATCTTGGATATTGTCACTAAAATAATGGATAAAAAGTTGAATGATATTACTCCAACGAATGTCAACAAGGCTGTTCTCCAAGTGCATGAAGCAACACACTTCCTGTGAAGGCTTTCCCAATCACCCAACTGAAATATTGGCTATTGTAATAATTTTGAGATATAAATTTATTTTCTTATTTAGGATCTTTACCCCTTACACATAAAACTGAACGTAAAGTTCTGAGGAGGAATACTAGTGTCTTAACTGTTTCTTTACATCAGTGCCATGCTGAGATATGAAGCTATGATATTGTCATTATGTTAAGCAAATTTTTCAAGTCTTTAGTCTAACTGAGCATTACAATCTCAGAACAAAAAACTTAGAATTAAACAATTATTTCAGCCAGAAAAGATTTTAGAAATTGTTAGATGTTAATCTCTCTTGTTACGTTTTGAATCCAGTGATATTTTTCATGTCTTCTGGTATTTCAGACAGGCATGGTTTTGTGAAAATATGTGTATTGGACATGTGAAAAAAGTGAAACCTGGAATATATTTAAAGGTAGTCAGTTCTTCCTAATGCCTTACAAATTATATATACGAATGTTAGTCTTCATATATTCAGAAAACTATAAATTTCAACGATAAATTTGATGAAAGCTTACAAGAATTTTTAATTTTTATAGTGAATACTACATTATCCCTAAATAATTTGTCTTTGATGTAAAAAGTTTCTGAGGAAAGTAAGGGCATAAGAACGGAGGATCTGCTATCAGTTGATAGGAAAATGTGCTAGTCTCTTGGGAAGTACCAAGATTGCACCTGTCATTAAGCTAGACCATGAGCAGAATATTTTTAAATGATTTGAACTACAAAACCACTTACTGACTTTCACATAATGTCATTCATTTACATCCTCATGAATATATTAACATGTGTCTTAATGTGATAGAGACAAAAGATCATTTAAATAAAGGCACAGTTCAATTAATAACCTTAATAACAAACACATTTGTAGAATACTTTGTATCTACTGAACAAAAATTATTAGAATTATTAAGTATACCTATTGAAATAGATAATCATCAGTTATTAAAACAGAAAAAACTATTTTCTTAATTTATGAATATAGTATCTTTAATGGTAGGCAAAATATTATAATGAAAAGGTTTTTGTATTTTTGTTGCCTTATCATTGTTGAACATATTTTGGGAATAAATGTAATGTTTTGATACATGTAAACAGTACGTAGTAATCAAATTAGGGTAAACATTATCTAAAATATTTTTCTTTTCTTTGTGTTGGGAACATTTTATTTTATCTCTTTTTTTAATGCTCAAACCCTGTTTCAAAATGTTGACTTTTACTATCTAAAAATAATCTTCTAGGCAAAAGAATCTGAATTGAGGTTTTTGCTTTACCAATAGATTTAGTATGTTAAGTACACTCTACAGAAGAGATACGGTATGTGGGTCAAATGCAAAAGTCTTGTTATTGCTAGGGACAGTTTTGTATTTGGAAAGTTAGAAGAGTCTGCATTCATTATGAGAAAGATTTTAAAAACTACGTTTTTTCCTGAAAATAAAGAAATATCACAACAATGAGACTTACCCCCTTGCCATTATGACTTTATTATTTCCATCCTGATTTATTTAGGAATAGTTCAATGTTGGACAAATTTGTATTAAAGGGATCTGGCAGTTGCATATTATTTTTAAAATCTTAACTAGCTAACAAATTTAATTTTATACACACACACACACACACAAACACACACACACAACATACAGTTCTAGGAGCTTTACAATATCTCTTTTCCTTAAATAATGTGTCTAATTCACCTTATTTTCTTACACGATTATCACCAAGTATCATGTCCTGTAAGTAAACAAGAACCATTGAAATTCTTCTTTTATCACAGATAAATGTCTTGCATATAAAATGTGAAAAATTAAGCAGATTACCCAAGTCATTGCCTGACATTACAAGAAAAAAATGTGATGAATTGTATAGAGCAATTATTAAGCTGACAAAGTTCCAAAAAACAAATTAACCCACGACATGCAATTATCCTTACATCTTCATGAGCTGAACATTAACTATAACTGCTCCCAACTGCAAGTTTTTAAACAGTGGGGCTCCAACTTAAACTAAAAGAAAAATGATAAAACATTTTTTTGTTGTTTCAGAATCTTAAACTAGTATGACAAAATAGACTCCAGTATTTCATTTGGTTTTAATTCACTAGCCAGTGAGCAGTTAATCATGGTTAAAAAATTATTATTTAACTTTTACCTAATGATCTCAAGTCTTAGAGTGCTTCACAGAATATGTTCAGTCAAAATCTAAATCTAATTACAGTAGTTCATCTAACTAAAACAGAACAGGGGAAAGGTCACTGATTTAATATTCCTCTTTCCAGTGGTAAACACATGCATGACTAATGAATATTTTAATCAACGGCTGTGAACATTATTTAACAAATATAACAAATCAAACATTACTCTTAAGATGGGACAAGATTAATCAAGCTTTGAAAACTTTGGTGATTAATTCTTTGGGCAACTTGGCATACTCTCATTTGAGAAAAGAAAGCTTTTAATTTTTAATTGTATTATTATATAACCAGTTTTTAATGATACTATTGGAAAGCTAGTTTTTAAATGATATTATTATAAGCTAGTTTTATTTAAATTTTGATTTTTGTCTAAAAGTATATAATGCAAAATAAAGCAAATTTTGAAAACTATACTTTTATTATTCGTTACTTTGCTTTCAGCCAAACATGTTCTCAAAACTTCTATTTTAAAAACACCAAAAAACCAAAAAATTTTTCGTAATCTAAAATATCAGTATGACTGGAACTTAAAAACTGGACTAATGTGTTTTAAGAAATTTAAAATGTTTTCCCCCAAAAATATTTTAAAGTTTTAGTCACTGAATAGCATTTTGACTATCATTAAATACATAGGACGATGTTGTAAAATCCTTTCCTGTTGCAGTCTTACATTATCATGATGCTAAATATTGCTGGAGGGTGATGGTGAAGGATGCAAAGTTAACGACTAATATGAGTGATTATTTCCTGTGACACATTTTTTAAATTTACTTTATATTATCTGTCTTCAAATCAAGCTTTTTTTCCTAAAACATGTATTCAATATCCTCCATAAACATCTTTTGCCAGTAATACATGATAATATTAAGCAAAGGTATATCTTCTGGGGCTTATAATAAATTCAATTTATTGAAAGTAAAATTTAATCTTGATTTATCTTCAAGGTATAAAAAAGGAGAAAAAAAAGTTGAGCATTCAAACAACAGATTTTTTAAAATGTCAATACTATCAGTAATAAAAGTTCTTGTTGATTTGATGCATATGAAGACACAGAACAAACATGGTTCCAGATTAAATGTTCATAAAGTGAAAATAAATTTGACCTTGAAAGAAACAGGAGAAGTAAAGGAAAGGTAACTAAGAGAGAAGTACATCCACTTCCCCAATGCCCCTGAAGACAGAGAATAAACTTTCAACCACCACTGGGATTCCTCGTTTATGGCCCAACCCAGAATTTCACTTACTTGCTTGTTTTCAGTTGTGTCAAGTCAGAAAAAAATGATAGATGTGTCTTCAGTTTCAATGTAATATATTTACCTGATCTAAGACAAATTTAGAATTGATTTTCACCGTGCTGTTGGGGTCAGATAAATTTTCCACATTCTAGAATTCATGAAGTCACTGATTCCTGTTAAAATTAAAGAAGTGAATATTCTGTTCAAAAGATTAGAACAAAGTCCTTTCTTTCTAATCATGACTCAATTGCATTTCTTGTGTGTCTAGTCTATTAGTTTGAAATCATTTGAAAATTACTCTGTAATTTTAAACATAATGATCTCCATTATCTATGATTCATCATAGGTGCCTTTAAAAAAAAAGAAGGAAAAATCAAACTTACTTTGAAATTACTAGCAAAGATTTTTTTTCTCCTTTTTTAAACCTTGAAGATAAATCAAGATTAAATTTTACTTTCAACAGATTGAATTTATAATTTATTTCTATGCTATATTAATCCATGTAGTCTAATATTTACTTTTTGCTTTAAAAAAGAGATACCTAAAAATGACTATTTCAAGTTTGTATATGGTCATTACCTTTTTCCTTCATTGCATTACTTTAGGGATTGCAATTAGCTCATGTAGACACTTGGAGCACTACTGATTGTTTTGAAATGACTATATGTCACTGCTGCTTCACTTTTCCAAAGTTGCTATGAGATATATTGTCAGAGCAATTTATGCATAAGAAACAAAAATCATAAAGAAAAAAAAGAGAGACTTTAAGGAAATAATTATTTTGAAGATACAAATATAAATGACTCTTAAAAATAGTATATTTACTGAATGCTAAGCTTTTAAAATTATTTATGTGTATGTGTGTATATAGATATATTACTAAATTTTATAAAAAAGCCATCAACCCATCACCCAGACTAAGAAAACGATCATTACCACCACCTTTTATATGTTCCTCTCCAAACTGGTACCTGTACTTTATTCCTCTAAGTATGCACATTTATGAATTTTGTGAAAATTATTTTTGTGCTTCTCTTTGGAGTTATATCATCTGTATGTATTCATTAATGTTGTATACTATTTACTTGTGTACTGTTTTTCACTTCATATAAATGGAGTCATACTGCTTATAGTATTCAGTGACTGACTTTTTGAGTTCTATATTAAGGGCCAAGGTTTAATCCCTGTTGTTTCTTGTAGTTGAAATTAATGTATTTTTTATGTTACAATCTAAATTACTCTATGAATATGCCAGAGTTATTTCTTCAGTTTACAATTGATGACCACTTGTATTATCAGTTTTGCTTTGCTATATAATATTTTGTGGCCGGGCACAGTGCCTCACGCTTGTCATCCCAGCACTTTGGGAGGTTGAGGCGAAAGGATTGCTTGAACCTGAGAGTTGGAGACCAGCCTGGGCAACACAGTGAGACCTCTACACTACAAAAAAATTTTAAAAAAAGAAATTCTAGCCAGGCACAGTGGCATGCACCTACTTAGGAGACTAAGATGGGAGGATCGCCAGAGCCCAGGAGGTCAAGGCCGCGGTGAGCAGTTATTGAACCATTGCACTCCAGCCCGAGTAACAGAATGCTATGAACATTATTGATTCATGTGTGAATTTTCCTTAGGTATATACACAGAAATGTAATTGCTGGGTTTAAGATTTTTCCATCCTCACAATTATTAAATAATATTTAATTACTTTCCAATATGTATGTAATAGCTTATGCCCTATGAGCATTATATAAGACTTTGCATGGCTCTATACTTTTTCAACATTTTATATTGTGTAGTGTATACTATTTTTGCAGATCTAGTGGTAGCAAAACTCATTGCATGCTGATTTTGAATATTCCTAATTAATAATTAAGTTTGTATCTTTTTCTGGGTATATGTACAATTTGAGTATGATTTTATGTAAAATGACAATTCGATATTTTGTTTTCTCCTGGGTTGTTTTAACTTTATTGATTTGTAGGAACCTTTCATGTAATTCTTTGTCAGCTATGTGGGTTGCAAATATCTTCTCAGTTTGTTGTGTATTTTATTTGTATAGTATCTTAAATGAATAGAATTTATTAATGCTATTGAAGTAAAATTTATCCACTTCTTCCTTAGCGGTGTTTTGTGTCTTGCAAATATTTTGTTACTTGGATAATGTAAAGACATTTTTCATTTTATTCTAATAGTTTTATAATTTTTCCTTCCTATTTAAATTTAATCTGCTTGATATATGTTTTTGTGCACAGTGTGAGGTAAAAATCTCCTTTTATGCATTTACATGTGATTAATCAATTCTCCCAGCACCATATATCAACCAAGAAAAGCAGAAAAGCCTAAATTTGTTTACCCTTGGTTTCTATGCTTTCTTTACTTATTAGTAGTATTGAAATTGTGATAAATCAAATGTTCATATAAGTATAAATCCATCCTGAACTCTATGCTCTTGCACAGGACTCTGTCTATCCCTGCAATAATATTATACTCCCTTGTTAGCTTTATGATAGTTCTTGAAACTTGATATCGTCAGTTTCCTTTTGTTGTTTTTCTTTCTCAATGGTGTCTTGAAAGCTTTGAAATGTCATATGAATTCTAAAAACAGCTTGTTAAATTTTAATTTTAAAAAATGTTAGTTGTGATTTTGATCAGCTTTTCGTTGCCTATATATCAATCATAGGAGTTGTCATCTTTATGAGAATATGTAAACATGATGTGAATTTCTATTGATTTATGCCTTTTTTGACAATGTTTTATAATTATCTACAAAATATTTAATTAAAAAACATAAGAGATAAATTTCTTGTGACACTTTGTTACCCCTTTATGATTGTTAACAGAATTGTTTTAATGTACAAATTGTTAAAGCATTTAAAAAGCTTAACAATATTTATAGATTAAAAAACATTATGAAAGATTAATTCCACACATATAAAGCAGGAAAAAGTTTAAAATATTTGCAAATTACATTGCAAATATAATTCTACCTAGTATCTCTACCTGGATTCTACCAATGTAGAATCTGAAACATAGATTTATTCTTAAGCAGTTCATTTTGAATCTTAAGAAGAAAGAGTGGAGACACCCTTATGGAGACTGGAACTGGCAACCAATTCCTGATCAAAACCCTGAGTGCCCATGTCATAAGATATAAAATAGACAAGTGGAACTTCACCAAATTGACAAGCTTCTTCAAAGCAAAAGAAACCATCGAGAGAGCAGGGAGACAGATTGGAAAAAATATTTGCCGACTGTATATCTAACAAAGGCCTCACATTCTGGATCTGCAAGGAACTGAAATGCGCTGAAAAGAAAAAAAAACAAATAGCCCCATTACAAACTGGGCAAAAGATATGAACAGACACTTCTCTGAAGAAGACAAATGTGCAGCCAACATGTACGTGAAAAATGCTCAGGCTCACTAGTCATCAAAGAAATGCAAATTAAACCACCCTGAGATACCACCTGACTCCAGTCAGGATGGCTATCACCAATAACTCAAAAAAACAACAGATGCTGAAGAGGATGCAGGGAAAAGGGAACACATCTACACCATGGGTGGGAGTGTAAATTAGTACAGCCTCTGTGGAAAACAGTTTGGTGATACCTAAAAGATCTAAAAATCCATACGACTCCACAGTTCCCCTTCTGGAAATATACCCAGAGGAACTAAAATCACTCTATGAAAAAAATACCTGGCACATGCATGTTTATTGCAGCATTATTCACAGTAGGGGGATTGTGGGGTTGTATGGGAGTCAATTTTTAGATCTTTTAGGAATTGCCATACTGCTTTCCATAGAGGCTGTACTAGTTTACACTCCCACCAACAGTGTAGAAGTACTCCCTTTTCATCACATCCTCTCCAGCATCTGTTATTTTTTGTTATTGATGATGGCCATTCTGACTGGAGTTAGGTGGTATCTCAGTGTCTGTGTGTGTGGCTATTGTGAATGGAATTGTGCTTTTTATTATGGCTTTGTT
>CAUYQG010058694.1:0-24721 GCA_963574415.1 Tarsius wallacei | reverse complement strand
GCCCGGCTAATTTTTTTGATTTATTGTAGAGATGAGGTCTCGCTTGCCCAGGCGGGTCTCGAACCCGCGGGCTCAGGCAATCCACTCACCTCAGCCTCCCAAAGGCGCGGGATTACAGGCTGAGCCACCGAGCCCGGCTACAGTCATTTTTTATAGGACACTTAGGATTTCAGTGGCCACATATAACATATTTGGTTGTTTTGTCCCTAGCTCCTTATTGAAAAGGCCTCAAATTGGCATCTTTGAGTAAGATACAGAAAAAATAAGCCTTTTCATCTGGTCTAGAATGAAGTTTAAGCAGCTCTACTACTTGGCACTCGAGGTATTATGGCAGATCAGGATGCTGTAAGCAGGTCTGATAAACTCTGATAAGAAAATCACAGTGTGGGCTTTTAAATATATGGAACAAAATTGTGCTACTATGAACAAAAACCCACTATTCTTAGAGCATTCTCAAACATTTTGGTCTCAGGAGTCCTTTCTACATTTAAAAGCAATTAAAATCCCCAAAGACTTTTTTGCTTATGTGGATTTCAAATATTTACTGTATTAGAAACTAAAATTTAAAATATTTATCAAGTAAACTAAAATAATGATAAGCCAATTCTATGATAACAAATCACAAATTTTTTTTATGAAGAATATTTACATTTTCCCAAAAATATATAGATCAGTTAGTGGGAAAGAATTGATTAACATTTTTGGAACTCTTTTTAATAAATGGCTTAGTAGAAATCAGATTCTTCTATTTTCAGTTTTGCTTCTCAATTCAATCTGTTACAGTTGATTGTTTGCATGGAAGTATATAAAGACAATCTGGTTTTAAACACAGCTATGTAGTTTTAAAAAGAAGGAGAAATTTATTAGCCTTTTCTGGTTATTGTGGTTATTCTTATTTGATACTACACCAAAACTTAACAAGTGGTAATTTTTTAAGAGTTAGTTACAATATGGTATCTTAAACTATATTAATGAAAATTTTGCTCTCTGCTGCACTGAAACTCACTCACCTTATCTATGAATGATTTTGATAAATTATGCAATGGTCATTTAGAAACCATTGATTCACTGACTTAGGCAATCTTCCAAATATTGAAATATTTAATTTATATACTACCTTAAAATTATATGCATTAATATCACCATTAATCTCATCAGAAGACTCTAAATATTTAGAAGCTGACAAGCAGATAAAAATTTTCCAAAATTCTAAGTTTTACTTGGAAGGTTGAATTTTGTAATTGTCAGTTGTTTTCTTTGTAATAATAGGTTCACTTTATTCATCTTTGAAATATGTCTGCCATACACTTTAGTTTGGATAGCTATAGATTAATGTCAGTCATTCATTCAAATAAAATTGATGTTTCATGAAAAAAGTAAATTGAGTTCATCATTTAAACAATAACACAAGACTGTTTTTCTAGATAACTATAATACTTCAATATACTAAATGCTTTATATGTACTTTCAAATTTTTCGTACAGATTATTAAAAAGTCATGTATTGAAGCCTGAGATGCAATAAAATTAATAATTTTTACTGCTTTTTTAAAGGTATTGTTAAGTGACGTGGGTTTTTATTTTGTAAATTCATGGTGACAACGAATATTATGATCACCGTTACCTGTTATTTTGTGCCAATTTCTGATTCGTGATAAAAATGCCAGAATTTTTTTTCCATAATTGTTTTGTATCATCAGTAAAAATGTCAGCAAAGTGAAATAGACAACACTGTATTAATCTGTTCTGGCTGTTATAACAGAATAACCTTGACTGGGTGACTTAAACAACAGAAATGTATCTTTCACAGTCCTGGAGGCTAGGAAGTCCAAGATAATAGTGCTAACTCATTCAGCATCAGATAACTTAGTTTTCTGGTGTTTAGATGGCTCTCTAATTATATCCTTACATGGTGAGAGCAGAAACAGAAAGAAATCTGTCTCTTGTCTTTTTATAAGGGTATTGATCCCACATAGGCTCCACCCCCGTGTCCTAATTGCTTCCCAAAAGGCTTATTTCCTAAGCCATCAAATTGATGCTTAGTGTTTTCAACTTATTAATTTTTGGGAATCACATTCAATTCAAAGCAAACATCTTAATGTTATTATGAAAATAGTTATGACCTACAGACTCCCTGAAATGACTTTTTGGTCCCCAAGGGTCTATAGATATCACTTTGAGAACAGCTGCATTAGAAAAAAAGATCCTCACTTTCTAATGTTAGTAGAGAATTAACACTAGACAATGGAAAATCAAGTGACTTGATGACCCAACTTGTCTTTCATGATGTGATGTTATTTGAACCATTAAGCCATAAATATAGGTGTGCTTAATAAACATACATCACTAGGTAGACACGACATACGTGAAACTCAAGCACACACACAAGTAAATTGCATGAGTGGGTCAATAATTCTTGCAGTGTATCTGCTCTTTCTGTATTGTCACCTCTCCGTCAAGCTGCACCATGGCCTCATGGGATCCCATGACCAGTTGACTGAAGAAGAAGAAATTTAAGTCTAGTGTATAAATTGTTTTACACTATATGCTAATATACCTGAAAGGGAGAGTTATGTCATCACAGTCATACTCACATGTGACCCCGAAAGACGTGATAAAGGGAAATCTACCAAATAGGCAAAATTTCTCTGCATGGAAGGAACTATAGCAAATGTGATGGATTTATACCAATTCACAGCCTTTGGCTAACAAATTGGTCAAATGATCAAATAGTTAAGAGGTGTAAAATTGCAAGATTAGTACTAAAGAGACATGTGTGAGTTTGAAACACTGGAAGAGGTCCAGTATTTGCAAATATTTCTATCCCAAAGAAATGTTCACTGGTTTATCAGTAATCAGGTAGACAAGATAACAATTTCAGTCTTCTTTCTCAGTCACCTCTGTTCTGGTTTTTTAGCTCTTGAAAAAAAGGCCAAGCCAGGCTCGGTGGCTCAGCCTGTAATCCCACTCCTTGGGAGGCTGAGGTGAGTGGATTGCCTGAGCCCATGGGTTTGAGACCCACCTGGGCAACTTGGTGAGACCTCATCTCTACAATAAATTAAAAAATTAGTCGGGTGTGGTAGCACGTGCCTGTAGTTCCAGCTACTTGGAAGGCTGAGGCAGAAGGATCATGGAGCCCAGCAGGTCGAGGCTGCGGTGGCCGGGAGCGGTCACTGCACTCCAGTCTGGGTGACAGAGTGAGACTCCAACTCAAAAAAAAAAAAAAAAAAGAAAAGAAAAGAAAAAAAGGCCAAAGTAATAAGGAGATACATTATTTATGGGTTTAAAAACATAGATGACTGATCCCAAACAAAGTCAATCTGGACACCACTACTACTAAGTTTGCAATCTATCAACATATCCGGGGGGCCAGTCAGCCATCTGCTGCCTGGACAATTATATTGGAAACCATCCTTTATAGATTGTACAGTGATTTGTCCTTGCTTGGATTGCACTCATATTGAATATGGATTTGTATTGACTTTTCATCTGCCAGCAATATTATCTATAGAGTAAATGTATGATTTCTTTACCACCATAATATACCAAAGTATATTACTTCTGATTAAAAAAAAAAAAAAAAAAACTAGTTTGACAGGTAAAGAAGTATATCAGTGAACTTATGCTGATATAATTCACTGGCTTGCCATCACTCAGAAAAAGTTTGAGCGATATCCAGCAGAATGCCCTTTTGAACAATCAGTTATACAGTCAATTTGGAGATGATTTTCAATACATGATGCTTCTTTCCAGTGACCATTGTTATCATATCAAAGTACAATGATAGAGAAACATGTAATTTGTATTTTTCTGTATTACATATAATGAACCACTTGCAAAATCTTGTCTACTAATAATATGACTTTAGAGTTTTCTGGTTTAGAGGTTTTCACACCCAAAAAAGAAACTCTTTTATAGAAGACAACATAGTACTTCCTTTTAACTGGAAGTTTGAATTGCCTATCAGTATATTTGGCTTCTTTGGCATTGAAGCTGTAACTCTGTTTTTTAGGGTAATTATTTCTGACTATTATAAAGAAATTGATTTACTAGTGGTATCAAGATAGGTAAGGAAAATTGTATATAAAAGCCATGGAATATTCTGAATTTCCTTCTCTTACTGCTGTGTCTGTCAGTAAAATTTAGTGGACTAATATTGAAATACATATAAATATAGAAACCCATATAGCAACCAAATATCCTGGTTTGCCTGGAATTGTCTTCATTTACAGGAGGACCAACAATTAGGTTTGTGAACCATCCAAGAAAAAGTGGTATATAACTCATTGTTGAATAGTCACCTTTGAAGTACTTCCTTGGGAAGCTATTCACGGACGCCAGTGCCTAGTCCACCCATAAAAGCAATTTTGGAACTCTTTTTCTGGAACGGCCATCAGAACTGTCGTCGTTGTTTGTTGAGGTCTAACAATTAAGTTCGCAATCTTGCCACCATGCGTTTACGTTGGCAGCACTGTACAAATAACTGTATTGGAACACCATCCCTACTCATGATCTGGCTCCCAATTATTTTTTTCTTTACCCAAAGGTAAAAAAATGTTAAAGGAAGACATTTGATGACCTTCAGAACATCAAGGGTAATATGATGATGGCTCTGATGGCCATTCCGGAAAGTTCCAAAATTGCTTTGACGGGTGGACTAGACACTGGTGTTGGTAAATAGCTTTCCAAGAGAAGTACTTTGATGTTGGCTGTAGTGGTATTCAACAATGAGATATATAGCTCTTTTTCTAGAATGAGTTCGCGAACTTAATTGTCATATTTTGTATATATTATACTAGCATGATATTAATATAATGCTGTTTCATACTCAAAAGTGTCTCCAATTAAAAGAGAACATATATCACAACCTTAATCACATGAAAATAACTAGACAGTCTGATTCTTTTGGATTTATGATTTGGATAATTCTTCTAATAAAATACTGTGAACAAACAAGAGTGGTAGTTATGTCAACCCAGCTTTGTGTACAGCTGTAGAAATGGGA
Organism: Tarsius wallacei; assembly: GCA_963574415.1. Taxonomy (NCBI): domain Eukaryota; kingdom Metazoa; phylum Chordata; class Mammalia; order Primates; family Tarsiidae; genus Tarsius; species Tarsius wallacei. The sequence goes on along the minus strand of CAUYQG010058694.1, from coordinate 19,717 downwards.
ACTCTAGAGTCTATGCATTACCTTTTCTTGCTCTCTATTATCTTTCTCCATTTATATCCATACATAGAAAACACTAAAGAAAGATATGTATATAACATTAACTAATATTCATAATAAATAGACTAAATAGAGATAGAGAAAGAGATTGCTAGATTTAGATAATATCTATCAATTCATCTATTATATATATAAATATCTGTGTATAACATATTTTTCCACCATTTTTGTAGAGTATGGTGGTTGTGACAATAAGTTAAAATAGACTTTATTGCAGATAAAAGTAAAATTGAATCAGAAAGAACAACAGGTACAGTTGTTTATGGCACCTGGGCCATTTTATTTGTAGTAGAAGGTAAATGCATTTTCATTTATTTGAGGAATATTTGTATTCTGCCACGAGGAAGGTTGTTGCTACCCTTGTTTAGAATTGGAAAATTAAATATGGGAAAACATAGGGAGAAACTTCTTAAATATGTAGATATCTTGGGCACACCTTCACATTGGATACTGTAGGACTAACAGTATAGTCTGGGACTGTGTACTGGAAGTTTAGCTATCACTGCAATAAACTGAGGTGGTTCCCAGCTTACAAATTGAGGAATGCAATGTTGTAGAATAAAGTGAAGTTGGGCAGGATTGAAGCCAAGTTTGGAATTGCTGATTCAAGGGAAAGCCAAGCCTGAACAGGGATTTTAGGATTTCCCCCGCCCTGCTGCTCTGAGAGTAGAAAGGAAATGTGTCCTGGTGTCTGAACCTCACCACTCTTTCCTCAGGTGGTGTCTGACTCCCTGGACTGACTGAAACGTCATTTGCACAGAACCTTTGATGACCCATCACAGAGGAGCGCTGGATGCTTGGGGCTAAACAGATCTCAGACTATACATTTTTCTTTGAGCCCAAGTTATCCTTTCTCTTTGATCAGTAGCACTGAGGGCAGCCCCATCAAGATTTTAAATCTTTGCTACAAGGGTGGACCAGATCAAACCAGCTATGCTTCACCACCCAGGCTTTTCTTAATTCGGGTTTGGAGCATAATTGAGGCTCCAGGAAATAGCAGATACTTTTAATTTGCTTTTGCTCTTCTCTGCTGCCTGCTGGAATAGAGCCTTTGGTGAGAAAAAGATTCAGGAAACATAAGGGAAGAAAATGTAATCTTTACACGTGTGGATGAGTAGAGCTGTCATTTTCACTCCTCAGCAACCTAACAGACATTTAAAGAGAGAATATTTATTGTTTAAACTATTATCAACACTTCATGGCATGGTTCTCCTGGTTGGAATGCACTGGGGTTGGGACAGGTGAGAGAAGCGGACATAACAGAGGAGTCTCTGATTGACTATATTGCCTTTGCCTAATTTCTTGCAAGTCACTGGTTTCAATGATTGCACCAAGGCAAAATCTCATTATTCAGAACTGTAAGGACATTTTGAACAACAGTAGTAAATTTTTCATCCAACAAGTATTTAACCTCTTTTAAACACATAACAAAGTATTTCATGAGGAGAAGAAGGATGAAAACTATTTTTATTCTTAACTAATTTATTTCTAATAAGTAGAATATGCAAAAGAAGAATTGCCGAGTCATACTGTTCAGGATTATCACAACAAGTAGAAATATTAGAGAATGTCTGATACCACTTTCACTTGACTGGTGGGAAAATGAGGCCTGAAGAAAAATATATAACTTGTCACAGATAAAACATCGGGTTAGGTTAAAATAGAAAGAGGAATAATATGATAACCACTGATAACCATCTTGATATTTTAATCTTCTTAAGATCTTTTGCAGAAAGGGAGCATATGTTAACTTAAGTAAAGATTCTGTGTCTTGGTTAAAATAGTGATTCTATAGAAATTTGACTGGCATGGATGCTGCTGGAAGTTATCAGATATGTACATATGGAAATAGAAACATATGATATTTCTTCTCCAACAGTTACTCATAAACAAGATAAACTTAGCAGAACTTAATTAAAACAAAGATCATTTTATTAATGTCATACATCTTTTTACCCAACTTTTAAAAAGAGTAAAAATTTAATCTACATTTTACTTTAAAAATGAGTTAAAAAATATAAACTTGTTTATTTGGTGGCTTGGCATATTAAAAAGTGCATATAAAACATGATAAAAATAGACGGAATGCAGAAAGGGGGAAGAGAGGAGATATACAAGTGACATGATTTTGCTTTAATGACAGAAGTTTACACAAAGGAATTCAACTTACTGGGTAGATTTAAGGTAATGACATTGCTGAACAGAAACTTGAATGCAGGTAGAACATCCTACGTGATTCCAATCACACTTAGACAATTGAGCCCTAAACTGTGCGATTGAAATGTGGTGTCTGTTTTTCATGACTCTGTGAGATATTGGGATAAGACATGAAGTGTACTTGTATCACTCCAAACTTAGCTGAGCATAGCTAAAGGGAGCTTGACTTGATTTGAAACTGATGTCAGGACTCAACTAGGACTAAGATCAGATTCCAGGTAGCAGGATTAGTGTGTGTTGAAGGTAGAGGAACACAGGGTAGAGTCTGGAATCCTGAGGGGGAAAAAAAAATCAACGGCAAATTGTATCAGAGTCCAGAGAGCAATGCAATTTCAACAAAATCAAAATAATTGATGTTATTCAGAGTAGTTCTCTTGATAAAGCAGAATTGAACCTAAAGTTAGTCAAAAAGGTCCCTGAAAAATCCCCAAGTATTTGTCAGGGAGAGGAGATACTTCTAAATAACCAGTGAGTCAAAGATGACATTAAAAAAGAACATTTTCCAAAAATATTTTCAACTGAATGATAGTGGGAAAAAATTGTTTTCTATTAGTTACTATTTTTCCAGCAATTTTACTATAGTATAATTGAACAATAATTTGCTTTGTTAGACCTGAGCAGCATTTGGTATATAGCTAGTTATTTCTTGCTACTGAAGCAAGACCCCTCTAAATTTTCTACACTATGTCCTGTAGAGCAAGAAGATTTTAAGTGTGACTTGTGAAAAACAGTATCCTACCTTGTGTCAGCACTAAGCACTCTCTCACCTCTCTGGCCTTGAATAGTGGCCTCACAGGAATTTACTGAGTAGCTTTCTGCTGAATGCTTGAATTAAACCCTTTGCAATTTTCTCTCTGTCTCTCTCTCTGTCTCTCTCTGTCTCTCTCTCTCTCTCTCTCTCTCTCTCTCTCTCTCTCTCTTTCTCGCCCCCCTCCCCTGAATTTCTCTGATGTGCCATGAGCTTTAGCTACCTTGGTCTCCCTGAACTCTCAACTCTGTCTCCTCTACTCAGGGAATCTACTAGGCTAAGCTTGAGTTCCATCCCTCCATGCTGTGACCCACAAATTCTCTTAAGGCCGGAAGCTAGAACAGTCACATGGTTTGCCTCATTTTGTTTTCCTTGCATAGGAATAACTAGCTTTCATTGCTGAAGTAAAGTCTCCTAAAAGCTATTTTTAATATATTTTGCCTTTTATAGCAGGGTGGGTAGAGGTGATAAGGTAAATATAATCCCTATCTGGCCTGGCACAGTAGCTCACACATGTAACCCCAGTAGTTTGGGAGGCTGAAATGGATGGATAGCTTGAGGCCAGGAGTTCTTCAAGACCAGCCTCGGCAACATAGCAAGACCCTGTATCTACCACAAAAAAAAAAAAAAAAAATCCCGTCATATTACTTGAAATTAGTCAGAAGCAAATGTCCAACTTATTTCTATGTGTGTACTAAGTTCCATTAGTTTTGGCTAAATTAAAAAATATTTATATTCCAGGATAAAAATTCTGCATTATACGCTGCTGATTCAAAATAATTTTAATATAAATTTCAAGAACTTTACGTTCTCTATTCTGTTGTAGGGAATATAAAATGTGAAGATAATTGTAATAAAAAGGCAGAAAAGGATAAACATCAAAACAATGAAATAAAGAGTTATGACAGTTTGGATTTAGGGTAACACATTACACTCAGCTGAAGGTATTAAGGAAAGTGTAATAGAAGAAAGCATTTTTGAGTTGGATGGAACTTACAGAGTAATTAGGAGAGGTGGAATAGTGGTAATTACAAAGTAAATGAAGACTTCATAAAGCCAGGAAAAATGTTGGATGCCAGACAAAAGAGCAGTGAATTATGTCCAACATTTATGAGAGAACTAGTAGAAGAAGTCTTTAACAAATTCTTCTAGAAAATAAAAAAGGCGGAAGCCCTTTATAGTTTGTTTTATAAGGTGATCAGAAAGCTGACACCAAATTTGGGTCCAAAAGAAAAATCACAAACCAATCCCTGTCATGAACATTGACACAAAAATTTTGAAAACAGTATTAGCAAATTGAATCTAGTAACATATAAAAAGAATAATACTTTTTGACCAGTGTTTTATAGCCCAGAAATTCAATGTTTATTCAACCTTTGAAAACCAATAAATGCAATTCACCAGATTAGCAGAATAAAAAAAAGAAAACTGGTTAATATCTTGATAGATGCAAAAAAAGGCACTTGACAGAATCCAACACACATTCATGATTAAAATCGTCAGCAAACTAGGAAACTACCTTAATTTGATAAAGAGCACATAAAAACTACTAGCATATATCATTCTAAGGGTTGAAAAACCTAAATGCCTTGCCCATACAAAGGACACAAGAAAAATATGGATGGTTATTAAGCACATAAGAAGATGCTTAATGTTATTAGTTATGTGGGAAATGTAAATTAAAATCACAATAAGTTACCATTGTGAATCTACTGGAATAGTGAAGATTATAAATAAACATAACTCATATCTGTTGAAGGCATGAAGATACTGAGACTCTAGCAGTAGTGGAGTAGGAAGTCTATCAGTGGTAAAAATCACTTTGGTAAAGAGTTTGAGAGTTTTTTAAAAAGTTATGCTGATCCATGACCCAGCAATTCCACTCATGAATTTACCTATGATATCTTGGTGTGTTCATACAAAGATTTGCCCACACATGTTCACAGCAGCTTTATTTATAATAACTCAAAACTAAAAGCAACTGAATTGTCCGTGAATAGGTCAATGGATAAGCAAATTACAGTATATGTACATACTAAGGGATATTACTCAGCAATAAAAATAATTAGCCCACCAATTTATGAAACAAAGTAGACAAATATGCTGAGTGAAAGCAGCTAAACACAAAAGGGTAGATACTCTAATAGCCTACTTATATGAAGTTTAGAACAGACACAACTAATTTATGGTGCTAGAACTCAGAACAATCTTGGTGGAGATGACAGGAGGGGAATAAAGGAGCTTTCTGAGGTGATGGAAATGTTTGCTATCTTGATAGTGGTGTAGATTATACAGGTATTTGCATTTATAAGGACACACCTAATTGCATAGTTAATACTCATGCCTCTCACTTTTGTGAATTATGTCACAATTTTTAAAAATGGAAAGAATGACTCCATGTTTTCATAAGATCAATAAAATATTGATCTCAATATTTTATTCTCAATAAAATCAATAAAATATATTCTTAAGAAAGTGAAGAAGTCCTAAATTCAACAAAAGTTTTGACAGTACTCTCAGAAATAAATATAACGATGGCATACATTATTTAATAGAAATCTTTGAGAACTGAGCAGGTTCTTAACATGGTACACCATCCCTCCAACCCAAGAATTAGGCCAAACTGAAAGTCTCTGAACTTTGTTAAAGTAGTGTTTTTAGATAAACGTGTGCAGTTACAAGAATATGTGTAGAGACTAGAACTAGGCTGTGTTAGGAAGGACTCGCTTTCTGTAAAACCACAGCATAAAGTTTCCTGAGAAGGCTGTTGGACCACTGCAAGCTGCAAAGTCTAAAGGCCAAGGGAGCACTGCAGTGTATGAGCATCATGGAACACAAACAGGTCCAAGGACATTCTTTCAGTGAATGAAGGACTCTATTCATTATTGGAGTCTGGGAGAAGGATGGGCAATGGACAAAAGCCAGAAAGTATTCACACAGGAGCAGCCAGTCTATATCTTAACAACGTAAGCATTGAATTAGCCTGAAGACAGTGTCAACACTCAATTACTGAGAAAGTGCAAAGAGAAGAGAGTTGCAGTGCATTGAATTTAAATGCCTAATAAATAGAGATGCCCTTGCTGTTTTAGAGATGCAATTAAGGACCACCAGTTCCAGGACCACGTGTCCTGGAATTCAAATGTATTTTTTTCCTCCTCTGTGTGTGTCTGTGTGTGTGTTTAACAGATGGTAGACAGTCCAGCACAAGTTTCATTCTAGTAAATTTTCTAAAAGTCATTCAGTGATCATTCAATGTACAGACAAGTACTATGCAAACAATATGCCTGTACAAAATTAGTCCCATGTAGATGTAGGAGTCAGGGTATTGTTCAAAAATAGTAACAATCAAGAACTTATATTTTAGCTGAGGTGGCAACTAAAATATTCTCACATTTTAAATAAACTAGAACTTAAATGTCCAAATAAAATTATCCTTCTAGCAGTTTCTTGGGAAACTACATCTTGTCCATTTTTGCACCTTTATTGGACACCTTTAATAATTGTTCTAAGTGCCCATGACATATGATTTTATTGAATAGCCTACAGAATGGCAAATCTTTGCTTTTTGAAGGTATTTGACTTTTTAAAAAAACAATAAAAAATCCCTTCAAAACAGATCTTTCAAATAGAAGCAAATGCTGAATAGTCCCACTAGGATTAAAAAATAAAAAAGAAGATGTTGACAGAAACCAGTTTCCTTGTATGGAACATGCTCTGACTCTGAAAGAAAATCTATGAAAAAAAAATTAAAAACTATGCTATCAAATGTCTAGATGCTTCCAAAATGCCCAGCTGTTTGGCATTATGCATCTTCTTCATACAGTGGATTGGGCAGTGACTGTTCTGCTTTACATAGGCCTTTTTTGCTGTCATGTCAACACTACCATTAACTTTGTTATCATCGCTGCTATAATATGACCCTGTAAATACTGTCTTGGACAACTTATTTGTGGTTTATGCTTTTCCAGAAATTCCTTATCTTCTGTGACTTCCAACAATTTTATTAGATAGTGTATCCGGTATGACTTGACCCATTTCCCAAAGGAGGTGTGAGCTAGTGCCTTGATATCATGGAGGGCAGCAAGGTTGGTGCCTTGGTCATGAAGAAGGATGCCTCCTCCCTGCTAATGTCCATATTTTTTCTCTAGGGCTGACTTCTTCTTCTTCCTCCTGCTCCTCCTGTGAGAAAGACCTGGAAATAAAGAACATTTTAACCTATATTTCCTATAGGCAGATGAACAATTTGGACTTTTCTGCCTTCTAACTCCTGTTTGGATCTCTTATTTAATTATTTCCTGATGTTGTCATATAATCACAAAGCATTTACCTTTTTGACATAAGTATCTGAGTGAACTGACAGCCATATTCCTTTTTCTAATTATGGGGATAATTCCTTGAAGAACAGAGGACAAGAAGAATTATGATTGTGTGCTAGAATGGGTTCCAGAGAATAAAATAGCACCATGCTCCCCTGAGGCACGCAAGGAGTTTTGCAAGTGAACTTGTACAATACTCAAGCAGATTGTACCAATCCCCTCTCAATCTGGTGAGAGGCAGAGGTCAATGATATCCAAATTATCTGCTCTAAAATCTCTTAGGCCTAAACATGCACAACTGAAGATACAAAGTAAGAGTCACTTTCCCAGTCCTCACCATAATCCTATTACCCTGCTTTTTTTGTCTTTCTATGCAGGAGCTCTTACTTTTATCATAGTTTTGTCACAGAAACAGTTTTAAAATTTAATTTTTCTAAGCCTGGTGCATTCAGCTAGCAAATATGCACTTCAGCTTTCTAGGGTATGTTTAGTCAACCATTACAGTTTTCCTTTAAAGGCTAATGTTTATACCTAAATTTGTGCATAAACTTTCACAAAACCTTTCATATAAACTTTCTCTATCACATAAGCTCTTTAGAAGGCAGTACTACAAAGCTTATTGAGAAGGTAAGGAGATTTATTCTAATCCAAGTCACTAGTTGAACATAAATTTAGTTCCAGAGTATCTAGAACTATCTGGCTAGTTATCCATTGGTAAAACACAAAACTTACTACCATCACTTAAAGGTATATCTTAAGCTATGCTATGAACACAGAAAGTACTCAGTGATCTTATAGTGCACCTAATAGATGGGGCAAAAGGGAATAAAATCATTTCTTATATATAAGAGTTGATTAGCACTGACTATTAGAGACTAATTGTTATCATGACAAACATGCTCCTTCTTGCAAAGAGGTAAAGCAACTCATCTAACTCCACACAACTGTTAGGTGGTGACATAGTTTATTTTCCAGGCTGACACTCTAAAATACGATACCTTATTACTCTCCTCTTAAAAAAAAAGGTGAATGCTACCCATACACCTGCTCATGTTTGTGTTCATCTCTAATAACTTGCATATGAAGTTTCTGTTTTAAATCATAGATCTTCCTGGTGCCAATGAATGTGGTTCAGGCAGGTAATTCAAATTCAATTTGTACATTAAATAAACCAATGTCTGCTTATCCATTTTGGAATTTATTGAATACCTACCATGTTATCGGCACACAGAGACAGACATTCCAGAAAGGAAAATAGTAAAACGATGCTACAACACAACACAATATGCGATACCACAAACAACTGGAGAAAGTCAATGGAGGATGGAACTAACTCTGAACCAAGCAGCAGGGATGGAGTCGTGTCATAGGAGGCTCATTTCCCCCATTCAGTGGCTTAATTTCATTCCCTGTAGCATCCTTTCTCTACCATTTCAACCCTCTCCAAGATGACAACACTGTCTCTGCCCTTGTTTTTTCATTTTGCTGCAAAAATCTCGGTCCTCTCCAAAGAATCTTTCAGTGTTCTTTCCATGTAATCGTCTCTTTTTATCACCACCAATTCTTTTTTTTGTATATTTGTTTGCTAAAAGAACAAACAACAACAAAAAATTTCTTATACTAACCTAAGTTAATTCTTCTCTTCCATCTCTGCTATGGATAGCAGTATCTACCATCTCCTCCATGTCCTCCAGGAAGTGTCCTCTTAATTGTTTGTTTGTTTTTCTGATTACTCAAACTAGAAAGTTGGCCAAGAATTCTAGATGTTTAAAAGAAAAGACACAACAGCAACAACAAACTTCATCTAACCATCTGAGTTAAGTTACTCTTCTATGTACTTTTGCTTTCTTAATCATTTCCTGTCAGCCTGGACTGTCTGCTGCCACTTTACTGCCTTGCCACATTTCTAATTCTTATAAAACTGCACTGACTTTCTTCTCATCAGTTCAAATCCAGTGGCTTGTTCTCAGTCTCCATTCTGTTTTACATTTCATGAACATTTGGATCTGACCCAATTATTTCCTCCTTACTGCTTTTTTATTACTAAATTCCATAAAATTTCTCCAAGCAGCATTTTCCTGATTATGTTTTGAATATGTCCTTCACACTCTCTAACATGCTTCTAAATATTATTTTTCTACCTCAAATAAAATATTGTCTCTGTTTGGAATGACCTTCCTCTTGTCTGCTGAAACATTATGCTTCACTCAAGATCTAAAGTGAGCATCGTTCATTCCATAAACTTTTTGTTCTCTCTTCTCCAAAATGTAATACTTTCCTTTGTGCTTCCTTAGCACTTAGTAATATTTTTCACTTTCTGACTTTTGTTGTTCTTTCTTCAGCCTATGACATTTTTCCAAAGAAGAGAGAAACAAAACGGTATAACAATCATTTATACTCCAACACACCTTAACAGTTGCTATATTTGTTTTAGATGTATTTTTCAGAAAATAATATAATATATATGACAAAATCCCCCTCCTTCAGAAAACATTGCCATGCTAAAGTAATTCTACCTAGAAGAAATAACCTATACATTCTGTTTTATATTTTGAATACCTATATATATTTATACATGCATGTGTGTTTATATGTATGTGAAACAAATGTAGAGATGTGTGTATATATATACACTCTTAAGTTACATAATACTGATTTTTTTCATAAAAGGGTGCTTTAGTGTACATAGTGCTTTTCAGCTGACTTTTTAACTTAACACTATGTTTAGTAAATTGTATGAGTTGATAATATAGGTTTATAGGATGTAATATGTAATTAACTTTAAGTCTACATATGAGTTCATTTAAAACTAGTTGTTCCTATATCATCAGACATTTGGAATTTTTTGTGTTTTGTTTTATTTGTTCTGCTTTGTCGTTACAGACATTGGAAAATAAACACTTTTCACATACATACATACATTTCTGCATAGTATATTTATAGGGCCACAAAGTCTCTATATCCTGACAAGGAGTGGCCTGTGTGTTCTATTCTTAACTCAAATATCTATTTTTTAAACTGTTCTTGTAAACATTTTCTTGAGAGTCATTAGCAAGGAGTGTATCAGATAGTTGTTTTCAGGTCCTTCTTAGGAGCAGAGATCTCATGCATAGAGGCTTGTAGCTGTTCTGTACATTGAAGGGCATTTTAAATAATTATTCAGTGTTGCCAAAGTGATCTACAAGGAGGTTGATCCTATTTATATTCCCACAAGGAATATACGAAAGCCCTTATTACACTAAATTCTTGTCAAAAATTGGTGTTATCTGACTTTCAATTATTTTGCCTGATGAATAATACAACTATTAATCAAATTATTTAAATATTCATTCTGTTTAGTACAAATGGGGGTTATTATTTTCTTGCATATTTGTTGGCAATAATACTTCCATCTTGAGACTTGCCTAAGTATAAACTTTAGTTACTTAGATTGTGTTACCATTTATTATACACTTATAGAACTTCTATGTAGAGTCTCTACCAACACTTCATCTCTCATGTGCATTGCAAATGTGTACTTTCCATCTGTAGTTATCTCTTTTCACATTGGCTGTAATGTCTTCTGTAAGAGAAACAACTTTCATCTTAATCCAGTCAAATATATCAAAATATTCCTATATATAAATTAGGAACATGAATGCCTATGTTCATATTTAACTAAACATTCTAAATGCAAACATTCTGAAGATATTTGTCTCTATATGATGTGACTCTGTATTTTCTAAAGCTTTGAAGGATTTTTTTTATATTTAGATTTTCAATACCTCTAGATTTACTTTGCTAAGGTGCAAATGTATTAATTTGGATTAGAGAGAGAGCAGAATAGAAAGAATGGAAAATTTTACTTTAATATGTATGTATATGAAGATTTTCCTTAAAATCTTGATCATGCACTACTTCTATTCTTTTAATAAAAATCAGATTAATATTCAAACATTAATTTTTAGAGTCATCAATATTAAACACATTAATAGTGTTCATTTTTGCTGTCCCAAAGAGAAGAAAGAAATACCTGACATAACTTTCTATTGTAACAGTTATATAACTGCAATAGAAAATTTAAGGGGGTGGGGGGCATGCCACCCTGAACACTCTTGATCTCAGAAGTTAAGTTGAGTGTGGTTAATACTTGGATGGAAGACAGTGGGAATATCAGATGCTTCAGGCAAAAAAAAAAAAAAAAAGAAAGAAAGACAGACAATTCAGGGGAAAAATATCACCTAAAATTCCATCATTTAAAAACAATCACTGCAAGTCTAATAAATACTGTTTTTTCAAGTAGCAGTGACAGTGGTTATAATAATTTTGTATCCATCATCTCTAAATTACAATTATTTCCCTGAATTTTCTATCATGTAATATGCAATGAGCCAGGTGTGGCTGTTCAAGCAGATAATTCCAGCTACTCAGGAGGCTGAGGGGGAAGGATCACTTGAGCTCAGGAGTCTGAGGTTGCAGTGAGCTATGATCTCACTATTGCACCCCAGCCTGGGCAGCAGAGTGAGACCTCATCTCTAAAAACCAATTTTTTTTTAATGTATGATGAATGTGAATGTAGTGTGGAGGATGGGTCTTGTCAACTCCATTCTATATCATAGATTTTATTTTTAAATATCTGCTTTCTCCATTTCATTTAGTGTCTTGGGAAACAGATATAATAGTTTGGATATCTTTGGCAAAGTTACAACTTTGAGTAGAGTTACCACACAATACAGGTAGGTACTCAGTAGTTGTTTAACTGATTAGAGCTGAAATCATGTGTGCTCATAAACAATAGAATTCATAAAAATGGCAGATAAGGAACAGCCTTGGACTAAAGATACAGAGATTCAACCTTAAAATAACTTACGTGGTTTTATTGTTTTATAAGTTCCTCTTTGTCTTTGTTGACTTTCTTGGGATCCAAATGTTTCTTCCCCTCATGAACCACCACAGTCTAGCTACTTTTTACCTTTTTGGGATTTAGCTTATCTGCATAAATCCAAAACAATACTGCCCCTAACATTTTGAAATTATAGGACCCACATATGGATGCGTACTTTTTCTACCATTCTCATTTTCTACTATTGAAATGGACATACTATAAGGAGTTTCCATAGATTCCAATATGTCTCAAACACTCCTATTTTCAAGTTAGTTTTTTTTTGGAAATGCCTTTTCCAATTGTTATATATTACAATGTGAAAAATACAGACCTTCTCATAAAAATGATAGAGTCCATAATTAAGAATCAGGAAAAAAAAACCTAATTGAAAAGTCTAGCTGCCTATGATCTTTATTGAGTTATATATCTTCTAAGGGCCTCATTTTACTTAATTGTAAAATGAGAAGAATTGGACCACTCAGTCTTCAAGATCATTTTTAGAAATAATATTCTATTACAGTTATACACTTTAAAGATTAGTTTAATAATTTCCCTGTCCTATATGTTTACATTACATTTATATTGACCTTTTCTCCAAGCAGTGTCTATTTCTCAATTTGTTCCCATTGTAGTTTGCTCATATGGCTTGCTACTTCTAATTAATTTATTGGACATGCTAGTTATAGAAAGTCAAATAGATCTCTTGTTTTAAAGGTGAAGTTCTCATGCAAAATGCCCTCATTTTGCATGCAGGCACATCTTATTTTATTAAACTTTGCAGATAGTGTGTTTTTGTTTTGTTTTTCCAAATTTTGTACAATCCTTCATCAAGCAAGTCTCTAAGCTCTATTTTTCCAATAGCATGTGCTCCCATTATGTGTCTGTGTCAGCATTCTTGTGCAATAAAGTATTTTAATTGTTAAGTATATTTTTAAACATGTTATTTCACACTCAATAGACTATAGTGCAGTATAAACACAACTTTTATATGCACTGGGAAACAAAAAATTTGTGAAGCACTTTATTGCAATATTTACTTTATTGCAGAGGTCTGGAATCGAACCCACAATATCTCCAAGTTACACCTGAAGCTTTCTATATAAATTCATTCATTTGGAGATCTGGCCAATTAATACAACAGAGAGGCAAATAGACTGAGATACCCAGTTTCACTTGCAATCTCTAAATACTCATAAAATAACAAATACATTTTTGTACATTTGTTTGTCTAAAGGAGAAAGAAGGAAGTAGATAATTATCAGAAGGCAAACAGTATCGTGATAACTGTTGCAGACAAGATCCATGGATAGATGCAAAATTTAATGAATAAAAATTTAAAGAGAAGCAGATTTTTGCAAAATCTCAAAGTATCTTCTTCAAGATATTTGTGAACTACAAAGTGAGAGAAATTTTACAATGGAGAAACCCAGACAAACACCATTTTAACCAAGTGATTAAGGTGAACATCACTAGTAATGACATGCTGACATCACAGATACCATGCACCCAGCAAGTCACATTGTTTCTGTGGCATTGTAACCAAAAATGCATTATCTTGTTCCAATCATGAAGAAATATGATATAAACCCAAATTGAAGGAGTTTTCACAAAATAGCAGATCAGTATACTTCAAAAATGTCAAGACCATTAAAGTCAAGGAAAGACTGAGGAAATAATACAGATTGGAAGAGTAAAGGAAAAATAGCAACTCAACACAATGTGGAGTTCTTACCAGGGCTCTAGAACAGGAAAAAATAGAATGTGAGAAAGACAACTGGTGAAATTTGAATTAAGGTCTATAGTTGAGAGTAGAGAATTGTGCCAGTGATAGTTTCCTAGTTTTAGTAATTAGACTATGGTTATATAAGATGTTAACCTTAAAGGAAGCTAGATGAGGGGCTCCCATACTTGCCATGGCCTCCAGTACATGATCCAGTCTAGGATCCATACTACATTTAGTTGTCATGTCGCTTTAGACTCCTGCTGTATAAAAATGATTAAAGTGGAGCTATATACATCATTATAGTTAAATACCAAAACGTAATATTTATGAAAAAAATTGCAGAAACGCATACCATTTTAAGAGTTTGAGAGCATTTGGAATAGTGTATATGTGGGTGTAATTTTAATGTGAACAACATGCATTTTTTTATTGCTACATAACAAATTACCACAAATGTAATGGTTTAACACAAAATGCATTTATTAGCTTAGAGCTGTGTAGGTCAGGAGCATGGTCATAGCATGACTGGGTTCTCTGCTCAGGGTCTCACAAGATAGGAATCTATACCAAGCCTAGTCCCTCACCTGTGGATTGGATTCTCTTCCAAGCTCATTCAGATTGTCGGAAGAATTGAGTTCCTTGCATTGTGTATCTGAGGTTCCTGTTTCTTTGCTGCCTGTTAGGCGTGGCCACTCTCAGCAAGTGAAGACTTGTCTAGAACTTCGCTAGGGGTGTTTCTTCCCCCATAGGGCTTCCTCCATCTTCAAAGTCAACAATGGAGAGTTCTCCTGACATGGAACCTCTCTCAGACTTTGAATCTCTCTCAGCAACAGTTCTTTTAAGGACTCCTTGATTAGGTCAGGCTACTTGAGACTAAGCTTTCTTAGTTAAGATAAACTGATTTAGGATCTTTATTATGTCTGCAAAATTTCTTCACAGCAGCACCCAATGTTTGCTTTAAAAAGTAGAAGGTGTGTATACATCAGGGGCAGGGAATCTTAGGAACCATCCTAGAATTCTGCTTATACAACGCATGGGGAAAATAGATACCATTTAATATTATTTACTTCAGAAGTGGAAAGCAAACATATTTAGTCCAAGAGGTGCATAAATGCCTTGAAATCTCCTTGTAATATTTTCTTTCCTCCAAAAAAGTCTAAAGTAAATGTGGCAACTTATTAAAATGGAATTGTGCTAGATATTTAACACACAGATGTACACCATAGTATTCTTTATACTTTTGTATATTTTAATTTCCCCAATTGAGTAAAAGAAATGTGTTTTCAAGTTTCACTTCAAATTCTTCCTTTCAGCTGAAGCATTTTCCAACATTTTCTTCATTCTCACACTCTCATAACTCTCTTACAATCACAGTTAATACAATCATTCATGAGAGTCACATACACAACATGGGTCATTTTGTGCAGTTTGCATATGTCACCACTAATCAATTTATAAAACCTGTAAGAAAGGTAAGACTATATAGTTGAAAAGAATGTGTGGCTCAGTAAATTGAGTTTCTGGTTTTCTTGCAATTGGATCTATACAGCTGCATTGAAACACTTTTTTTTCACTTCATCTAATTAATTTTTAATTATTAGTGTTCATTTCTTCTTTGCCAGAAAAACTCTAACTTCTTGAAGAAATTTATCTTTTATGACCCTCAGCCTTTAAATAGTAATGTTCATTTAGTAAGTATCCTTAAAACAGATGATTGAATTGATTAAATGTTGGAGAAGAGTTCCCAGCAAATCAGGTAAGAGGATGCCGTAAAACACTTAAGTTATTTGTTAAATCTGAATAGAGTGATAGATGGGGGATGAGGAAGGAGGCAGGGTAGATAGGATTACATTTTGACTTTAAGGGTAAATGACAAAATTTCACCCTAATTCTCATGCTTGGAATCACCCCTCCCCAAGGTTACAACTTTCCATTATCCTTTAACAATGAAGAAATTTTTTTCCCCTGTTCTGGGGGTTCATAGACAGTAACCTTTCAATTCTCATTTACATTATCTCACTGCTTTTCTGGAATCTCAAACACTCAATTCTTCTTAAACATAAATGCCCTAGTATTAACTGTGCATATTAATAACAATATATAATATATACTGATAGCTACAAATTTCTCAAAGCATGAGAAGTTCAAAATAGGGCATTAACACTTTCATTGTGGAAAATATGCTGACTGTATATACCTCACTTATCTCCTCAAAAATATGTTCCAAGAACCCCAGTGAACGCCTGAAACCACGGATAGTACCAAACCCTGCATATACCATATATGAGAAAATACTTCTTCACAGTTTCCTGTAAAGAAACTTCATTCTTAGTATAGGTCTTAGCAACTTCAATGTGTGTTGGTGGTTTTTTTGTGCTGTTGTTTTGTTTTGTTTTTGTTTTGTTTTTACTTAGTAAGTCTAGAACTTTCACCTTTTCACTTAAAGGAAGTACTTTGTGGCTTCTCATTGGCATATCCAAATTGCCCTACCCTCATGCTTTGGGGCCATTTTTAAGTAAAATCAGGGTTACTTGAACTACAATACCTCAACAGTCGATCTGATAATGGAGTAGTCTAACTAAGTGACTAATAAACAGGTAGCATGGATACACAAAATAAAGAGACGATTGAAGTCCTGAGTGAAACGGAGTGGGGTGGAGGAAGGGAGATTTTATCTCATTACACAGAATGTTGCAAAATTTACAACTTATAAGTTGTTTATTTCTGGAATTTCCCATTTAATATTTTCACAGTGTAGTTGATCAGGTCACTGAAAATTGTAGAAAGCAAGATCATAGATAAGGGGAAAGTACTGTATCTACAATTATTTGTTCATAACCATTTTTGATGAACTAGAAATCGAAGGTCATGTAATTGTTACAGATAGAACTAGACAACTAGACTCACATGTATGTAAAGGATAACGGGTAATGAACTGTTGGAACTCCAGCTTCCTAATATAAATTTTTCTCCTAGCTACCAGCAAATGCCCCAGGAAGTACTCACATCTGCCAGGTGATCAGACTTGTCTGACTATAAATCCTGCAAGCTACACTAAAGCACGTGTCTCCTATGGAGGTCTCATTAAATGCTACAGACATGATATAAACAGCAAGAGTAATGAACCAAGGCTTAAAAACCTGAATTATACAAAGTTCCTCGATTACATAGAGTTCTGTGACCTTGGACAGGTAAAATAACTTATCTTGTCTTTAAATGATTCAATTTTTACATCAGACAATATATATTTTCAAACTATACTTAGTGATCTATCACAGAAACAAAGAACTGAGAGCCACATGTTCTCACACATAAGCAGACCCAAAAAATTATCATAATACTATAAGAAAGAGAAAGTAGGAAACTGCCAGAGGAGCTGGGGTGGGATTGGCAGTTGAGAAACTGCTAGGGGAGGGAGGGGCACTCCTCATCAACAAGGGTACCTGCATAATCAACATTTGTACGCTGAACCCTGAATTGTACCCCACATCTTTAAAATAAAATTTAAAAAAAGAAAAAAGAGTCTGCACAGTACAATCATTCATTTTTTCCCTCTGAATATTTTTTTGATCTACAGTTGGTTGAATCCATTGAAACAGAACCCATGGATATGGATGGTAGACCATATAGCAAACGATGGAGTTATGTAAATAGAAGTACTCTTATTCAAGTAAAGGTGGCTCTTTTATGTGGAATAGAAAAGTCACACCTTAATTTCTGTCAGTCAGAATTTTACCTTGAGGATATATTAAAAAATGTTGCCACTGCTTTACTAAACTCTAGTCTGGCCATGTGGCTCTTTGAGGTATGGCTGCTATGTTTTCCTAGCTTTGGCTTCCTCCCTTACCTTGGGAAGACACATCTCTTCTTTCTTTCTAATTTCTAAATAAACTATATTTTCCAGTCAGAAAATAATAATAATAAATAAAACATTTAAAAATGCAATATGTGGTAAATATGGGTCCACCCTTTTGCTTGTATACAGTGTGTTACGTAAAGCTCTGGATTTGAAATCAGAAGATTGGATTTCACCTTTTTTGGTCTGATGCTAGCTGTGTGGCCTCGGGCAAGCCATTTAATTTTTGTGAGTTTTGGATTTCATGGTAGAGTGAGGATGAAATACTTGCTCTGTCCAACTTACCTTTATTACAAAGATTATATTAGGTAATGCATGAACGTCTGTAAACTGTAAAGAGCTAAAGACTGTTATTCAAGCTTTTATTCTAAGTGAAGGATATTTCAACTTCTTAGTGGGAAATATATCTACCTTAGTTTAGATCAGGGATCACCAATTCATATGCCAATATACACGAGCAGAGTGCAAGAAAAATAAACTTGTGATTCTCAGCTAAATTTTTGGTCTCATTTTTGATAGAGGCATTAGTAATAGAAATGCTTTACTTATCTCTTAATTTTAAGATAGGAAAATGGCAGCTTACACTCAGCCACGGTGTGAGTAATAATAGAAGTAGGAGAAACTGAGGCCAATAGGAAAGGGCAAGTGCTTTATACAAGTCAGCTATTGTTCAACAGATGATTTTTCTCAAAATAATTCAGAAAATTAAAATTTTTTGCAAGTTTTCCCAATTTATAAGTTTTGCAATCAATTCCAATTTTCTTTTTAAAATTATGTAAAGTGAGTTAACACTGTTCAGGGAAAACTGAACATGATAGTTGACCTCTGGAACACTTGTTCACTGTCTCTGCTCTGAAAAGTGTTTGCAGTATCCACCTTGTGTTTGAAGCTACATAGATCCAAGGAAGAAGACGTTTGTAAGTTGATTTTAGAAAGTAAATGTGTGTCTATTTTACCAAGTATTTTAAAGTCTTTCCTCTAGTGAATATTCATTCAAACCTATACATTGTGATATAAATATGTTCAGTTTTGTTTCTAAAAGGCACTCTTTACTGTGAATGCATTATAAAGGTGTACATTAAAATACAAGGTTAATTTAGTTTTTAAGTACAAAAGTAGCAGTATTTATAAATAATCAAGTTTAAAGAATGTGTAATTTTGCTTAATGCTTATACTCTCTAACTAGTTGTGGAATGAATATATATAGTAAAATCGGGAGTCCTGGAGGCTTTATTCCACTAACTTCAAAGGAATCATTGACTGCTTATTTTCTTATAGTGGTTCTCATGATTAGGAGATCACAAAATATCAGGGAGAATATAGGACAGTTTAGCCACCAAGACTGTATATGAATACAGCCAATTCTCATTACTCATAAATTCCTTCTTGTATTTGCTAAAATTTATTTGTAGCCCCCAAATCAGTACTCATGGTACTTACATGGTCATTCAATGACATGAACAGAGTGGCAAAAAATTTTAATCACCTGATATTAGTGTTTCCAGGTGAGGTTAAACAAGGGGATGTGCTGCCTACTTGTTTCTTCTTTCTTGCTGTAAACAAGTTTTGTGTATGTGAGAATGGTCTATTTTGTTTCACTTTTTTTTCTTGCAGTATTTTTTGGGGGGCTTTCTGTTGGTGATAATTTAAGAGCAGCTATTTTAAAAATGGCCTTCAAGCATAGAGCTGAAGTGCTATCTGGTATTTCTAAGTGCAAGAAGGCTGCTGTATGCTTAAAAAAGAAAACAGTGTGTTAGATAAACTTTGTCTAGGATGAGTTATAGTGCTGTGATCTTGAGTTCAATTTTTTTTTTTTTTTGAGTTGGAGTCTCACCCTGTCACCCAGACTGGAGTGCAGTGGCCGCTCCCGGCCACCGCAGCCTCAACCTGCTGGGCTCCGGTGATCCTTCTGCCTCAGCCTTCCAAGTAGCTGGAA
>CAUYQG010058693.1:0-11498 GCA_963574415.1 Tarsius wallacei | reverse complement strand
CCCCCCCCCCCCCCCCCCCCCCCGCCCCCCCCCCCCCCCCCCCCCCCCCCCCCCCCCCCCCCCCCCCCCCCCCCACCCCCCCCCCCCCCCCCCCCCCCCCCCCCCACCCCCCGGGCCCCCGCGGGGGGGGGGGGGGGCGGGGGAAGTCAGTGTCTCACAGCTAATCTCATCCTGGGAGGGTGACCTGCATGATTCATCAGAACACTCCTTGCGCCCCGCATATGAGAACTGAAATCTACTAACCCTCCGACCTATGACTAGAGGCTGGGCAACCAAGATGCCAGGTGGAGAGGAGCCCCTCTCCTGACCCTACGGTGACCAATCTCTCCCTAAGAGGGTTTCATTGTTGATGAAGTCAGCAACACCACCGTGGGTGTCCCAGATGTCATTCTAGTGGTAGATGCCACTGCTCTATAGCGCCTCCTCCTTTCTCTGGGTCACCACGGGTTGGTATCTGACCAGGATTTGTTGTAAGAAAATGGTGGTGTCAGAAAATGTGAGGGGCCTTTGCTGGCCCAGAAGCCCTTTGGCTCTGATTCTGTGTGAGACCATTTCCCACCCATATCTGCATGGATCTGAGAGAGGTGCGGGAATGAATGGGAGGCCGCGAGTAGTGAGTTGGGATCTCCACAGGCTGGGTGGGGGCCAGGCCGGGCTTTTCTCTCCGCCCACTGCCCTCCTCACCTCCCCCAGCTAAGGACCCTCTCCATGTTGCTCTCCAAGGGCATGTGTATGTCACGAAGCTCTGGATCTGGATTCGGTACCCTCACTGGTGGCTCCAGGCATTAGTCTGGCTGCTGGCCAGGTAAAGGTAGCGGGGAATGGGGCTTCCCAAGGAAAAAGCCATCAGGACCTCCGTCCCAGGAACTGCTGGGTCAGCTGTGGGCACTGTAGCTGGTGCTCTGGGCTTTAGGGGGTGGCCACAGGTTTAAACACCATGTCTTAAGCTACCCCCAGTTTTTAAGCCCTGCCAGGGTGAGGAGTGGGAGATGAGGTCCACACTAGGTGAGGCTGCTGGCAGCAGGCCCATCTTCCCCATGATGCCCACTGCAGTGGCCTGGCAGAAGGCAGCAGAGGGCATTGAAAAGTGCCATGCTGGGAGCCAGGTGCAGGCCAGGGCTAGCTCACCTTGTCCACTGAGGCAACCACTAGCCAAGTGTGGCTATTAAATTCAATTCAGTTCCTCAGTGACACTAGCCCATTTAAAATGCTGTTGCCACACTGGGCTGGTGGGTGTGGTTTTGAGCCACAGTGCAAATACAGAACACTTCCATCATTGGAGAAAGTTCTGTTAGCATTGGTGCAGCAAACAGATCTGGGACCAGTTTGCTTCTTTGATTCTTACTTTCTGAGTCCCTACACTGGGCACGATTAAAGCCGTTCTGTGGTTGTGCCCAATAAACGGAAAAGCACATGCAGTTGATTAGTGATATTCTTACTATGAAAAAGAAAATGGCATTTTTCTTGGAGAAGTTAGCTGAAAACCCAATCTTGAGCCAGGCACAGTGGTGCATGCGTGTAGTCCCAGCTATTCAGGAGGCTGAGGCTGGAGGATTCCTTGGGCCCAGGAGTTCGAGGCCAGCCAGGGCTATATAGCAAGACCTCATCTCTAAGAAAACCCCAATTCTCTTCCCGGTCCTCTGTGTACTCCTCCCAGCTCTGAGACTTCACTTCTACCTCAAAAGGCGGGGAGTACTTTCAGTCTTTTTTAGAAGTGAGCAGATTCCTATCTAAATGGTCTGGGAGCCCATTTGGACGTCTACTATATCCCTATAACCTTCATCACCCAGTTCAGCACTTGGTCACACTCTTTCTGCAAGTCTGGACTTTCAGTCCCTTTAAATGGGACCTATATGAAGGCGCCTGACACAGGAAGCATTCTATTGACGCTAGTGCCTCTGTGGTCCTTGTCCTATGTGCTGGTGCTTGACACAGCCTCTGTGACTCCATGACATCAGCCTGTGCTGCACACCCTGGGGATCCAATAAATGCTACTTCCCGAAATAAGGCTTTAATGTCAAAAATGCTGGAGACACTTCCAATCAGAAAATCTTCATAGTCCAAATACACCAAAGGGTAATCCAGCCAGTATGATAACTTCAATCATGTTGTTTTATTTTTTTTTTTAGTTGGAGTCTCACTCTGTCACCCAGGCTGGAGTACAGTGGCACGCTCATGGCCACTGCAACCTCAACCTGCTGGGCTCAGGTGATCCTTCTGCCTCAGCCTTCCAAGTAGCTGGACCTGCAGGCATGCACTCCCACCCCAGCTAATTTTTTTACTTAATGTAGAGATGAGGTCTTGCCGAGTTGCCCAGTCTGGTCTGAACCTGTGGGCTCAGGCAGTCCTCTTACGTTGGCCTCCCAAAGTGCTGGGATTATAGGTGTGAGCCAGTGCCTGGCCTCAGTCATGTTATTTTCTTAGTTCTTCCTCTTACCCCCCACTGCAAATACAAGTGCGAGAGCATGAGCATGGGCACATGTGTGCACACAAACGTCACGTTTTTATACTTGAGGATAAAAAAACGTTTCATAAGAAATCTGCTTAATTACTACATTGCATCATACTTGGGCCGTCACTTCCTGCCCTGTCTCCCCTCCCCCTCCTTAGTTCTCCCAACTGTAACGTAGAGGTCTGGTGGATTTCTGATTTTCTTTGAGGATCTACAAGTCTGTGATTTGGTTAAGTTCGTTTTTTGGCCTCAACAGAATCTGTCAGGAGCAGCAAGTCCTCTTTGGGCTTTGAGGCCTACTTGAGAAATCCCTTTATACACCTGCAGCAAGCCTAGCGCATGCCTGCTACGTCCCGGGAGAGTCCACTGTAATGACAGGAACGGGACGGCCCTCCCCAAGAAGAGAGTGACCCTAACCTGTGGAGCAAACCTCAGCTATGGTATCCCCTTCCCATGCCCCAGGTACACCCCTACCCTGAAGACTCTAGATAGATTGCTACTGACCTCCGCTCAGGCCCTGGCCCTCCCCAACCCCGCAATGACTTTCAGAATTAGGAAGAAGCAAAGTGCCACAACGCCAACCCCATCTGGCATCAAACAAGTCAATTCACCCTCCCAACGTCATTAAGACAGCCTAGCACAACCATTACGTTTAAACTAGCTTCACAATTGTTGCAAGTCAGAAGGCCTGGGGGATTGGGGCTGGTCAGGGAGCCCTTGTCACCTTCTGCCAGATATCCGGCAGCCCGGTATAGACTGCAGATGAACACACGCACAGTCCTTCCTCTCACCACAGTAACTGCAGTGCTGACACCTGCTCCTGCCTCTTCTAGAGATCTCAGCTTGGTCTGGCGATTCCCTCCCTCTAGCCTACCACCCTCATCCCCTCTGCAGCCACCTGCCACATCCAGATCCAACTTGAAGTGGAAGGTGTGCATGTGTACCACACGGTTTCCAAAGAGGAGGCTCTCGTCTCCTCCACTCAGAAAAGGTGTGCTAATACAGCTCGTGGCATGGACCCGCCCTTTAAGCACCCCATTTAGGTGCAACACAAAGTCCTAAATGTAGGCATAATTGCCCACAGATGACACAGACCTGACCACAAAGACCGACCTGGCCGAACTGCCATAGATATGACTCTGAAGGTGATTGTGGTACCTACAAAGGAGCAGTCCCTGGGCCTCTGCAAATACACACACAGTCCCTATGAGCAGCTGGACTACCCCTTTGCCCACTAACATGTGGATGTCCACCATCATGGTCTGGTAGGGGCAGTCCACACCCCACACCAAGCCTTGACCGTTCCAGCCAAGTTCATATCTGCTATCCAGATAGTGAGTTATCATTGTCTTGGGTGAACTGGCCCCATAAACAGACACTCCTGAACACTGACTTCATAGGCCACCTGCTTGCCCTTTAACTGACTATCAAAAACCCTCATGCTGCTGAACACCCTGTGGCCAAAGGTCCAGAGGGAGGATGCCACCAGGTTCCCTTGTACACTGTACTGAGAGCCCTGGGGCAAGAACTGGAAGAGGACCTGGGGAGACCTGGGATCTCAGGGATGAAGCCCTTTTTGGCGGGGGGAGAGGGACTCTAACCACTTATAGCCAGCCAGCCTTAAAGTCCCATTCCAACTGGCCCGAGTCAGCATAGCAGCACCCAAGGTAGAAGACCTGCTGGACAGCCCAGTGGGCAGGGTGCAGGGCCCTGTGGTCCAGCAGTAGCTCCAGTCCCACCAGGTGAAGGAAAATCCCAACACCTGAAACATTATGGTAGGGGGCTATCCGGTGGCTCGGTCCCCCAAATGCAAGCCACAAGGGGTAGTGTGCAGAATTGCCAAAGTAGAGCCACTGCAGTTGAAGACAGAAGCCATGAAGATAGGTGCCTTGGGGAGCTCCACCTCTTTCAAATGCCTCCACATCTGGATGTACTGTCCTCAGCACGGGGTGTCGGTGATAGGGCAGAGGCCCGCCATGATGCTCCATGGTGGCATCCCACAAGGAGGGTTAAGGCAGTGGTCCCACCACCAGCTCAGTCACATTGGGCTGGGGCTGTCCACCAAAAGCAATGGCCAGTGCCTCCCGGGGAAATGTGGGGCTCACCCTGTCCAGGTGGGCCAGGGCTGCAGCCTTGGGGAGCAGATGCAGATCACCGAGAAGACACACTTGTCTGAAGGCTGTCAGCTCCTCTCAGGTGTCTGCAAACAGCTGGCTCTGGCCAGGGTGTGACCAGGGCTGGGCCCTATGGGACACAGAGCGGCAGCAGGGAGGCTGGCTGGAACCACTTTGGTTGGTCAGCAAGACACAGGCCAGGGCAAAGATGGTAATGAGAGCCAGTCTCAGGAATGCCAGGACTATCTTGAGATTCACGGTGGTTCCCAAAAGCTGATCAGAGTCTAGTAGCTGCCCCTCCAGCTACCGCCATCAAGTCAGGGTTTATATTCACTAGGATGGACAGGAATGGAGAAAACCCCGCCCAGTGGGCTGGACAGGAAACTTCTGACCTTGATTTATGTAATTCTGTTCCAATTTTCTGTCCTGTGGTTTGGCTCAAGGCACCACTACTTCCACATGCATAGCTTCTGCCTTGTCCTGAACTTCTACAGGCAGCAGTCAGCACCAACTATGGATTTCCAGCACTTATACCAGATGAGAGGGCATCTGGACTAACGATGCTCAACTCCACCTTCCACCCGGAGGGGGATGAGAAGAAATGCAAACCTCAGATGCCCAAGCAAGTTCTACACACTGCCAGCAAGCATGAAACTGTCCATTTTCCTACTCTCCTGGCAAGGCATGCATGTCACAGCTCCAAGGATCCACTGCCCAGTTCAGCAGCAAGTGCTGAATTCTGCCTGGGGCCTAATGCCAAGCCCCTGGATTTGTGGTCTCA
Organism: Tarsius wallacei; assembly: GCA_963574415.1. Lineage (NCBI taxonomy): Eukaryota > Metazoa > Chordata > Mammalia > Primates > Tarsiidae > Tarsius > Tarsius wallacei. Next base: position 6,151 of record CAUYQG010058693.1, on the reverse strand, counting down.
GGCTTTTTCCATCTATTCAGAGAAAGGGGGAGAGGCCGAGGACTGGGTTTAACAATCAGATTTGTACACCCATTCCAGCTCTTTAAGCTGGGTGACCTTAGGGGAAATACTTACCTGAGTCTCAGGGTCCTCACCTATGAGGATAAAACTACCCTTGATTCATGAAGATTAAATGTGACCATGCACATCAGGTGCTTACCAGCCTCATACAGGATAGGCATTCAAAAACTGCTAGCTGTTGGTGTTTATCTCTGAAACCAAACAGGGCTGATGTTTTTCTATCACTCAAGACCTTAAAACTCTTTGCAGAGACAAGGAGGGGATTGTTGGAAACCAGAAGGCCACTTGCAAGGTAGAAGTTGAGAAAACTTTGTTTCAGAGGAAGATGGGTTCCTAGGCAGCCCTCCAGGTAATTTGAAAACCAAGTCTATGAGTTTCCTCAAGAAATGGTAAGACATTATTCAGAGAGAAGAATTGGTATAAAGTAAAGAAAATGCCTGGGTAGGATATGCCTAGAACCAGGTCATTCCCTACACGTGGGACTACAGCAGCCTCTACTGGCAGCTCCTGGGTATCACTGGGGAAGGAAGGAACTGGGATCTGTGGAGTGGGCGATAAGACAGTGTAGGTTTGGGAAGCACCATTCAGACTGAATGCAGACGAAGGACCCACCCTTGCTTGGTGGACAGAAGCCTCAGTCTTTCCACTACCCCAGAGAAGAGAGGCAGCCCAACTGGCATCACGACATGCAACATGGTCGCTGGAGGAGCCTGTGGTGTCCCAATGTGCACACATATATGAGCATGTCTCTGGTCACCAGAGCATCGCACCAGGGTCTGCGGATTTAAAAAGAGGTCAAAGTACCTGTATTTTTTAATAATTTCTTGACATGGTAAAAGAATTTTACATTACGATCCAAGGGTGGTAGGGTGAGAGGAGGGCAACAGAACAAGCCAACAAACAAAAAGGGAAACTAAACAACACATGGTGGGAGGGGGAAGGGCTTTAGCTGGAAGGGATCTGGAGGGTGGGTGGGGCACTGCCCAACTAAAATGCAATTGGTTTGTTACTGAGTACTATCCATGGGAAGACAGCATCCTGAACTCCTTCTCTACAGAACGTTGGGAGTAAAAATGATGCATCCCAGGTAGAAATATGATTAGGGGCTGGAAGACAGAGACGAGAAGAATAAAAGTTGGAGGCAATGAGAGCTGCTGGCAGGCTCACTGCAGACAGCGAGTGACTCTCCAGTAGCGGTAGAATAAAACACTGGGGGCGGATGAGAACTGTACACAGAACTGTAATAGTAAGTGATTGGAAGATTTGAGAGATAGGAGGCAACTCTTCTACAGTTCTGACTTGCCCAGCAGATTTCCACATACACAAATGTATATCTGTGCGTGCATGCATGCGCGCGTGCACGCGCGTGCACACACACGCACACACACACACACACTCATACACACACTCAAATGACTGCTTTCCCTGGAAGCACAATACTATAAATAAGAGAAATATTTCCCAAAGGGAAAGCCCAACAGGAGCAGCAGCACCTGGACTGCACAGCTGCAGACACCCCACCCCAATTTACAATTGGCCTGAGAAAAGCAACCAGAAGCCAGAGGACCAGCCTTTGTAATAACACCAAAAAGGGCCTGAGTCACAGAGGGAGGACCCCCCAGGCCCTCTGCTTCTCATCTCTCAGTTCTCCTCTAACTCACCCTGGGCACCAAGAGGCTACAATATCAGAAGGGAGGATGAACCCAAGATTTTCGCCTGGGTGGATAACAACTAGGACAATTGTCACCTCCAGAAAAGTATGTGTGTGACAGGGATGTGGGAGGAAGGTATGTAAGGTAACGGAGTAGGAAGGAGTGTGTGTACATATGCACACATATATGTATACATGAAAACCTCCATTATAAAAAACATCTGAAGGAGCTAGGGACTTGACTGAAGGCCTAAGGTGTTTCTTGTCATGATCATGTTCAAGGTGGGATGTCTGCAGATGCAAAACCCTAGGTCATCACCAGGGCCACTGTGGCAGGGAGGATCCAAGGGCCAGGAAATAGACACTAACCTCATGTGAAGAAGAGAAGCTGGTCCCCCTGCCACCTCAGCTCCTAAAAACACCTAGTACTTTTTTCCTTCCAGTTCCTTCAGCTTCTAACTAATCATCAAATGGAAGAAAATACAAAGCCCAAGACACAGGAGGGAGAGAGGGGGAGAGAGAAACCCAAGCATTCTTGTGCCAACATCCTGCACACACAAACCTGGAGTTCTCCAGAAATTAGGACAGGCTGGGTGTGGGGTATTAGGGAAGGAAATAGAAGAGTTCCTGAGGCCTGAAAAAAAGAGGTAAACACATCACAGAACTAGATGAGCGTTTCATTAGGCTCTAACTAAAAACAGAGAGGTGCGATTACTATTTCCAGCCAGTTTCCCCATCACGATAGTCATGTAACAAACCAAGGCAATGTCGGTCTTGAGCCAGACTCACAGAGTCCCCTGGCCCTGGCCCTGGCCTCAGTACAGTGTCTCTGCATTGCTGCTCCGAGGCCGTTTGATCTTCTCGATATTTTTCAGGATCATGTCATGTAGAGTGACCTGGAAGAAGTGGGGTCAGGGGAATCACACATCTATACCACTACCACACCAAGAAAATGAGACACCACCCCCCACAAGCCCCCAAGCAGTCATTCACAAACAGTAAGTCCCTAGCGTTGTCGACAGGGTCTAAGAAACTGCTACTTTATTAAGCAAAAGAACATACAGAAGGTCCTCAAATCATGTAGCTTCAAATAATGCCATTATGTTCAATGTCATTTGTTATAATGTTGACCAAAAAATCAGTTTGCTGTATGTCATTTCATTTAAAGCTGCAGTTTCCAAGAACCTACAGATGGTGCTAAGTGAGGACTCAGTGTAATCCCAGTTGCACTCACTGGAGCCTGCGTTCAGGTTGGCTGCTTTACCTCTCGTACACTTACAACTAGGTATAACTGGGTACTTCCAAGGCCCCAAGTGTCCAACAACAACTAACATGTACGGAGCACTTAACGTACTGAGAACTGCACTAAGTCCTTTAATGTTAATCTTACTCATTAAAAAAAAAAATTGCCAGTTGCGGTGGCTCAAAACTATAATCCCAGCACTTTGGGAGGCTGAGGTGAGAGGACTGCCTGAGCCCATGGGTCCAAGACCAGCCCGGGCAACTTGGTGAGCCCTCATCTCTATGATAAATAAAAAATGAGCCAGGCATTGTGGCACGTGCCTGTAGTTCCAGCTACTTGGAAGGCTGAGGCAGAAGGATCACCTGAACCCAACAGGTCGAGGCTATGGTGGCCATGAGATGTCACTGCCCTCCAGCCTGGGCGACAGAGAGAGACTCCAACTCAAAAAAAAAACTGTGCAGTAGATGCTCTACATTCCCTTTCTGAGATGAAGAAACTGAAGTTTGAACTTGAACAATTTGATCAAGGTCACACATTACAGGTAGAAAAGAGAGAACCTGGTTCTGCATCTAAGTCTTTTGACTCTGACACTTACATCTTAATCACTATATGACACTCTACATCCCTCCATACCCAGGTAGGAAGAAGGGAGACACCCAGCTAGGCACTGTCGAGGACTCCACGGCTCTCAACATTCAGTTGAGGAGCAGAATTTGTTCTACTCATTTTACCGCTGCCCCCATCTCGACCCCCAGTTTCAAGAAAGTTCTTTTAACTAAGAGAAGCCAGGGCAACTGTGGGCAAGCACCGAGGTGACTCACGTATTGATTCCTCAGCTCTGATATGATGAGCCGAAGGCTGATATATTCCTTCTCATCAATCTCCGTCACGGTGCGGCGATAGTCCTCCTGCAAGGACAGGTGAAGGAACAGGCTAGGCCCTGGAGCCCAGCAGTCTGCAGACAGCTCCTTCCCGGCTGCAGGCACTCCTCCCTCTCCTGTCACCTCCACCCGCGGCCAAACAACCCTTACTTACCACATGGGGATATTTAGCTATTTTAGAAACCAATTTGGCTCTTGTAATATAATATCTGGAAGGAGAGAGAAGAGGAGCAAGCTGCAGAGACCCCTGATGGTGCCTACTACCACCTCGCCAGCCCCCAATTACTCAGCCAAGCCCAAGCAGCCCTACCTAGAAATCTGGTCCAGATAAGATGCAGCTTCACTCTCAACAGTTCTTAGTTCGGCAACTGTCTCTTCCTAAAAACAAAACAAAACAGGTGAGTCAAAGACCCCTTCTATGTCAACCCACAGTGGCCCCAAAGAGAAAGAGAAGACAGACAAAGCAGGGGACATAAACATATTTCCCAAATCTCTCTTCCCAGTTTGTAATGCAAGCATGTTACCTGAATGGACACCCCAAAGTTGTTCCCATCTTCTATCCTGGGAATCAGGAGCTGTACCCACATTTTGACCTGGAGGGTGAGAAGACCAAAACACATACATAAGGATCTCGGCCTCTTCTGAAGTCAGGAAGTACGATTCACGCTGCTGGGACCAGACACCAGAATGCAGGAGCTGAGATACTGAGCTGCCACCCCTACCACCCCATGCCTCCAGCCCTTCATCCATTGTTTTTCTTTTTTTATTTTTTTTTGAGTTGGAGTCTCACTCTGTCACCCAGACTGGAGTGCAGTGGCCGCTTCCGGCCACTGCAGCCTTGACCTGCAGGGCTCTGGCGATCCTTCTGCCTCAGCCTTCCAAGTAGCTGGAACTACAGGCGCACGCTACCACGCCCGGCTAAGTTTTGATTTATTGTAGAGATGAGGTCTCGCCAAGTTGCCCAGGCGGGTCTCAAACCCGCGGGCTCAGGCAATCCACTCACCTCAGCCTCCCAAAGCACGGGATTACAGGCTGAGCCACCGAGCCCGGCTCATCCATTGTTTTTCATAGTTCAAGTGGAGCTATTTGGGGCCAGCCCACAGGTCACTAGCCCCCGCCTCACCGTGTTACATTTCTCGATCAGCAGCCGGATCTCGGGTTTCACTTTCTCAATAATGTCCACCAGTTGCTGGTTGCTTTTTAGCATTCCATTGGGCATCACAAACACCTTAGTTCCTGGCAGAGACACAGAGGTTAAATGACTGGGGAGGAGGGAGGCCACAGCATCCCCTACCTTTCTTTCTTCTGCCCCAGACCTATGAAATGCTATGACCTCTGCCTTTTATTTGTCACAATCCTACCATAACACCACTATTAGAATCAAAACAGAACAACAGACAAGGGTCTGAAGTATGCCAAAAGTCTTAAGAACATTGAAGCAAATATACTAAAGACTGAATGCATCAACTACTGTCATCAAAGGAGAAAAAAATAACTATGGAACTGGGACTTCTGTGAAAAATCTGATATGTGTAGCCTCCATCTCCAATCTCCCTCCCCTGGCAGTCCACATGAAGTCAAACCCTCTGTTTATTGGAAAATTAGGGCTACAGTGCTAAATAATTATAATGTTTGGAGGACTTAGGACTGCTGATTCCGGGAAATAAAATCAGATCTTGCTTCCTGGCTAGAAGAACACCAGCTCCATCCTGCTTCTCACGGCTGAAGGTCAGGCGTAGGGTGAAGAGGCAAGGTGCTGATGGCTCTTACCTTGGAAGGCCTCTTCACACTCATCCAACCTTCGCTTCTTGTAAGTGGGCTAAAGACACAAAGAGGCAGGAATTAGCCTGCTTCAACATCCACATTCCCATCACAAGACACACTTCAAGCAAGTTCAATCCCTTCCTCAACTTCATAGATTGTCTTAATTTCTGCAGTTTCCTAAGCACACATAAAGCTTTAAGAACAAGTTCTTGCCACAAAACAATTTACATTCTAGTTGGGAGACCAGCCTTTATTTATTTATTTTTTTTGAGTTGGAGTTTCACTCTGTCACCCAGACTTGAGTGCAGTGGCCGCTCCCAGCCACTGCAGCTTCAACCTGCTGGACTCCAGTGATCCTTCTGCCTCAGCCTTCCAAGTAGCTAGAACTACAGGCGCGCGCTATCACGCCCGGCTGATTTTTTGATTTATTGTAGAGATGAGGTCTCACCAAGTTGCCCAGGTGGGTCTCGAACCCGCGGGCTCAGGCAATCCACTCACCTCAGCCTCCCAAAGTGCGGGATTACAGGCTGACCCACCGAGCCCGGCTGAGAC
>CAUYQG010058692.1:0-17209 GCA_963574415.1 Tarsius wallacei | reverse complement strand
TCTTCTTTTTTTTTTTGAGTTGGAGTCTCACTCTGTCTCCCAGACTGGAGTGCAGTGGCCACTCCTGGCCACCGCAGCCTTGACCTGCTGGGCTCCGGCGATCCTTCCGCCTCAGCCTTCCAAGTAGCTGGAACTACAGGCGCGCGCTACCACGCCTGGCTAATTTTTTGATTTCTTGTAGAGATGAGGTCTTGCTTGCCCAGGCGGGTCTCGAACCCACGGGCTCAGGCAATCCACTCACCTCAGCCTCCCAAAGGCGCAGGATTACAGGCTGAGCCACCGAGCCCGGCTTAGAAATAGTCTTCTAATTCATGCAGCTTATCTTTTCATGGATATTGTTACATAAAATAAAATACAATGTGCATTTCCTTTTAACTTATGCATCTTGAACACAATTAATAGGTTTTACTAAAGCAACGAAAATATTAAGCGTTCCTGCTAAATATTTGTAAATAAAATGGGCAATGCATATATCTATTTCTATGTATCATGATATACGTGTCTTTATTTAAATTACAAAATTCCTTAGATACTATTTTTAGAACATTAACTAATAGAAAAATTCTCAATTTTTGAGACTGGAATTTTTACCTTGATAAGTTTGGAAATGAAGCCTTATTTAAAACTAGATTTTCACATTCCTTAAAGAGTAAAAAGTTAAAAAAAAAAAAACAAAAATGTATTCTACTCTAAGAACAAAATAAATTAGAAATTCAGACTTTTTTGCTATTTCCTTGTTTTAGAAGCTCCATGTGTTCTTTGCAGAAAAATATGTATGTATGTATGCTTTCTATGTAGTGACTTTAAAAAAAAAAGGTTTCTCTGTACTTATATCTTTTAAATGGGAGTATTTGCTTTACAATCAAAAATATTATCTTAACTAATATTTAGTGTGCTAAGGTCTCCAGCTGTAAGAAGTCATTCTGTTTAAAATAGATGTTTTCATAGTTCATTTATAGCTTGATGGGTTGCTATTTGGAAAATATTTTCACATATATTCAATATCAGATATTATGATAAATTTTTTCAATAGAGGCTGAAAGATAATTAAATATATAAAATGTTAAGTTAGCCGGGCTCGGTGGCTCAGCCTGTAATCCCGCGCCTTGGGAGGCTGAGGTGAGTGGATTGCCTGATCCCGTGGGTTCGAGAACCGCCTGGGCAACTGGGCGAGACCTCATCTCTACAATAAATAAAAAATTAGCTGGGCGTGTTAGCGCGCACCTGTAGTTCCAGCTCTAGGCTGAGGCGGAAGAATCACCGGAGCCCAGCAAGTCGAGGCTGCGGTGGCCGGGAGTGGCCACTGCACTCCAGTCTGGGCGACAGAGTGAGACTCCAACTCAAAAAATAAATAAATAAATAAATAAAAATAAAATAAAATGTTAAGTTGAATTTTATCTTCAGTGGTAAAATATTTTGGAAGTATAGTTTAGGATTCCACAATTTTTTGCACATATTACCAAACGTAGCATAGCATCCATAAAATAACAAAAATATTTTGAATCAAAAACTTCTAGATTTGACCTGAGGTCTGTCTTTCTATCTTTTTATCTATCTATCTATTTATCTATCTATCTATCTATCTATCTATCTATCTATCTCAGTGTTTTACATTTTTGACCAGTCTCTTGCCATTGCTAAGCTCTATCTATTATATCTGAAAATGAGGATGATGATAGTGTGTCAAGGTTAGGAGAAAATTCTCTCTATATTTTTTTTCACATTTGTGTTTGGTCTGAGTTTTCTTAATAAAAATCTCTAGGAATTTTTGTTGAAGGATGATTAATAGCAAACATGTCTTCAAAGTTCGAGATGGTATATTGCTCTGAAGATAGAGACCTATGACTCCTAAAGCCATTTGATGACATGCCAGCATTGAGAGTCTGATGACTTTATTGTCCTCTCTCAGGAGATGACTTTATTTTCTAGCATGAAGTCCTTTTTTTCTCTCTCTCTCTAAGGCAAACAGGGACAAATGTGTCCCCTTTCGTATACAACCTCTGAGTCTCATAAATTTGAGGTTCCTCTCTTATGGCTCAACTCTATGGCAAGCACAAAGTAACATCAAGCTGTCACTGTCTTGCAAAATGGAGTATGGAGCTTGGGGAACATAACTGAGATATGTTGTGTGTAAAAATGAACTGTTCTCTGATGAAGAGACCCTGAGTATGCTTTCAGAATATAAATGTAAATAAATAAACTAAACAACCATTTGCCATTTTTCCATGGTAAGAAAACCCAGAATTGTTTGGGTAGCAATGTGTCCCTCACTCCCAGACAAGTTTCCTTTGCCAAGATGGGATCAGATAGACAAGTGTCCCTCTAGAATTGTTAATTTAGAGATAGGTAAAAATGACTAAAGAGATTAATGAAGTCCTCCATGTCAGTGGTAGTTGTGTGAAAAAATTTACTACTGAGAGAGCATGCCATATTAAAATAATCCCTTTCCCCCCACAATTGTTTGTATTTGAGAGGTTGCCAGGTGAGGATGTGGTGCATGGTTATGCAGTCAACATATTGTGATCATTAGAAGCAATTCTGAACAAGGGAATAAAAAACTGAGAATGAAAGAGCAGAAGAAGCAAACCTTAAAAAACCTTTAAGCTGCCAAATCAACACTGAACATTCTCCTCTGGGTTTTTTATGTATAAAAAATTTGCTCCCTACAATTTAAGAATTTTGATTACCTATAACTAACACATTCTAAATAATATGATAACCTATCTCAAAGAATTATGAGGAAGATTAAATGAATGAGATATCATATCACCAGAATAGAATCTAGTGAAAGCTTCTCTAAAAACAAACAAATAAACAAACAGTAGGAATGATGTTGCTGTTTTTGCCTATGCTGCTGCTGCTGCTACTGCTAACGAGAAGTGGTCCAGGTTCATGCACCTGTTGGTCTCTTCTGTGACTGTTAAGAACACTGGTTTGGCATGAAAGGATCAGTCTATACCATAATGTTAACAGTGATATCTCTTAGGGGTGATATTTTAATTTTTAACCAAAATAAATAAAACAATAATCACTGCATGTTGTTTTATAATCAAAAAATAAATAAAACTATTTCAGTTTGGAAAAATAAAAAAAAAAAAAAAAAGAACACTGGTTTGGAAGGGTTTGCGGGGGCTTGTGAAAGAGCAGTCATTGAAACACCAGGAAAGAAATGATCGGGCATGTTGATTAATGAGAAGACCATCAGAGTAAAATACAAAATGGGTAAAAATGTAGTTAAAGTAATTGATCTCAAACAAAAACTGTTCGTATTCTTAAAAAACTGCCAGGGGAGGGGGGATAGGATTGGCAGTTGAGGGAAACTGCCAGAGTAAGGGAGGGCATACCTCATCAACAAGGGTACCTGCATAATGAACATTTGTATACCTAATCCTGAATTGTACCCCACATCTTTAAATTAAACATTTTTTAAGTAAAAAAAATTATTTCAAAACTCAAAAGGCTTTGATTATGTGATTTAACTATGTCAATATTTACTGCATTAGAATTTAACACTACAATATTTTAAAACATCTGATTACTCATTATAACATAGCTATCTATATTAAAACATATTTTATCCAGTATATTTAAAATTGTTTCCAAAATAAGCAATTATGAAGGAAGTGGCATTGTTTACAATTTTTTACATATTAATTTAATGTCTGGATTCTCATACCTGTTTCCACATTCAAACTTTTGATATATTGGTTTGACTGAAGCATAAGGATGATGTTATTGTTTTTTCACAGATACTTAGTCAAAAAAAGGGAAGAGTCTTGCAAAATTATTTATAGATAATTTTTTATTTTTTTAAACTCCAAAAAACTTGATAATTGGTGTTTTCTGACAAGTTAATTTCAATGCATAAACTTAAACTTCAGCAACAAATATTTAACATAAAATTTTAAAATTTTGTCTTGCATGTGAATTGCCTTTTACCCATGCATAATTTTGTATGATAATCTACTGGTTATTTGAAAAATACTGGTTAACTAAGTTATCTAGATCTTCCAAAAGCTGACACATTTTATTATCGTATATGTTGACATCACTGGTGTTTCCATCAGAATATTACCTAAGTATTGGGAAACCGTCACATTCATGATGGCAAAATATGCTTTCAAAAATTCTAATTTTTCCTCAAGATCTTGAAATTTATATTTGCAACAAATATTGTCAGTTGTTTTCCTTGAAATGACAGCTTCAGTTCATTAATTTTTGAGAAAATATCTATCAAAGCCTGCCTGAATAATTGCAATATACCTGTCAGTTGTGTTTTCAAGTAAAGATGGTACTTCAAGTAAAAAAGAAAAAGAAACAAAGAAAAAAACAACTAACTGAGCTTGTATCTTGACAATTGTTTAAGTGTTTTAGTAGAGATGACCATGATATTTAGGAATGCAACATAAATGTTTTATGCATACCTCCATTTTATCATATAGTCTATAAAATGGAAATATAGAAGCATTGAAATTTAATTAAATTAAAAATTTTACTGTTTTATAAAGAACACTGTTATTTGAAACTAATTTTTTTAAACTATTAGTATGTCAGTAAAACTTAAATGGTCACTGAACTACTGATATAATTTGGCACTGCTACATTGATTCATGTTATGGTGACAGTTTACCATCATTGTTTTTGAAATATCAATGTACATGCCAACTCGGTGAATAAGGCAAATTATATTTTAGTTTTATTATGACATCGTATTGACCTCCTCAACCCCCTCAAAAGGTCTTAGGGCTGACTTGGCTCCACATACCACACTTTGAAAACAACTGCATTAGGGAACAGGAGATAAGTGGGGAAGGTATCCCTGTATCATAAATCTCTTTAGTTCACTGACATATGTTAAGAGAATGAAGTCTTCACATCAACTTCATAAAAAGTTCATTAACTTTCCATAGCATTTCATCAACCATCCATAGCAGTAATCCCCAACCCTTTCTTCCAATCATAGATATTGTTACAATCAAAGCCACTTTCATTTGGGTGGATGTTGCTGGAATGACGTGATGGTTGTGAAACTTTAACCATTGATTCACTGTATTTGGGTGTCCTGATGTAGTTGGAGAAAATAAAAAGTTATTGTCTTTCATCAAGTCATCCAGCCAGAGTGTTTACTGCAAAAGATGTAGGTTGTTACCAGAACTTCATCTTTTTCTTGTGTTATCACTTCTTCCTTTTCTGCCATCAGATGTAAGAGTCTGTCTAAAGACTGTTAAATTAGAAAAAAAGCAGGTTTATTTTCACTTTATTTACTTATAATATCTACTTTGTAGGAACAGGGAATAATTCTTGCTGACTGAAACATTTTATAATGTTTAGTGAAATAAAGTTTAGTAATGCCTAAAGCTAAAACACTTTTGTGATCAGCAGTTATTGACTGATACAGGGTTATTACTTTATTGCTTATTATAATACTTTCAGGCCATGATCCCTAATATTTGCACTCCCTATTCCAAGTTGAGAAAATCACAACACACACAAACCTACAAGAATTCTGATTTGTGTGGCAAGTAGATTTAGGATTCAATATCTAGAAACTAGAGAATATCTCTTTTTTCCAAAGCATGATTCGATCCATTGATACAGATATATTCTAAAAATCTTTGACTGCTAACAATAATAAGGTATTAATTTTTATACTGGTTTCGATCTTTATTTTGTTATTTATATTTCAACCTACCTCATTTACTCTCAGCTACTATTATTTAATACTCAATCCATTGTACTTTATTGATTCTTATAAACAGTTATAAATTATTTTTCAAATAAACTACTGTGTAAATAAGTAAATAAATAAATAAAGTGAGTACTAACAATGTGTTTTTAATATGTTAGTTTTCTCATACCCTGATTTTATCCACATTTTTTTTTCTAATGGCAAATTTAAATGACACAAAGAAACTAATGATGTGTCTTTGATACTTACTCATAAGGATTCATGTACATGACCACAATTCTCACAGCTGTGTGACCCCTGAAACTGAAGCAGACAATGAAATATTGGGGAAGATTGACTGGAAGGACTACGGAAATATGAGATAACACTACAAGGAATCCTCCAGGAAATTAGCCTATGCAACATTGAATCCTCCTGGTCACCAGTCACATAATGATTTTTTCTTTCACATGAAAATAAGTGGAGGGCACTAACACATTAGACAATTGTTTCAGAGTGATGTGTGCTGAAGGCTGCTGCGAAGAACACTGCCTTTTATAGTAAAGAGGAATGAATAATACTTGTAAGAACTACACATTGCTTTAGGGATTCTGCTGTCTACTTGTAAGATTCCAAGGTTTAATGGAACTCTTCTTGTGTAAGACTGAGTAAATCTTATTTTAGTTTTTGAGTTTCTAAGAAATGATATACAACCAATTTTATCAAATCCTAAAATAGTTTTGAACTAAGAATAAGACATAATCACATGAGGATGTGGCAAGCATGAACAGTTCAAGGGGAGGTATTTAGTCTTTGTCTTTTGCTCTTTGCACTGCTAGTCTTACTATACAGTAAATATATTCTAGAATGTAGTGACAGGAAGCTACACATAATTTGGAAGAAGAAGAACAAGTGTCAGAAGAAAAAATAGCAAATTCCTCCAAAGAGTGTAAGCACTTTTTTAGTAGTTATTTACATAAGAATTTATTTAAAGAGTTTATATGTAAATCTGGGAATGTCTAAAAGGTATCAATCACACACAGAGTATAACCCATGTCTTCTTTGTTCATCTTTCAATGAATCAATAATATGAAATGTCAAATTAACAAAATATGCTAATTATTACTTATTTCAGGATATAGTACATTAAAAAAACTAAATATACATAAGATATAACAGAGTTTCAAAATAATATAGACATACAATGATTAATCCATCAGACTTTTCCATTGTTGTTATTGTATAAAATGGCCTTAAAACATATATATGGTAGATTTAGAAGAAATATTCTATATAAGGAAGTTATTATTTCCTGATTTAGAGTAAAAACAATTATTCCACTCCCCACTCACGCATAATAAAGTGAAGTTTTTAATCCCCCTCCAACCCCCCCAGGTGACAATCAGGGAAAAACTCCAGATGCTAAAACTTTGTGTTAAAGCATTCTGCTCTTAAGCACATGATTAAGTATTTTATGCTGTTCTAATTCCTTATATTTAGTTTCCTTTTAGATGTCAGGTTATTAACAGATTTTTTAAAACTTTATTGAGTTATAACTCAAAACTCTGGGATATGCAGCAATTTTAGTGTAAAATTTATTTTTTAGTAAATTTAAAGATTTGCAGAGTCATCATATCAAATTAGTCTTAGAACATTTCAATAAACCTAAAAAGAGACACTGCGTTCATTTTCAGACAAACCCTATTCCCATTTGCATCAATAACTAATTGCAATCATTACATTTTATCTCCAAAGATTTATTATTCTGACCATTCATAAACATGAAATCACACATCATGTGGTATTTTGTATTACTTTTTAAGCTTTTTTACAATGTTTTTTAGGTTCATTCATATTGTAACACATAATAGTTTGTTCCTTTTGATTGCTAAGTAGCATTCCATTGGACAGATATATCAAATTTTGTTTAGACATCCATTAGTTGATAGACATTTAAATTTTTTCCCAATTTATGGATGATGCTGCACTACACATTCATATAAAATCTGTGTGAATATATATTTTTATTTTATTGGGTGAATACCTAGGGATGGAATCACTGGATCATGTAATAACTTATTATTTAACTTTTTAAAAAACTGCTAAACAGATTTCCAAATTGTTTCTCTATTTTAAATTACTATGAGCAAAGTTTGTGGATATCAGTTTTTCACACTTTTCAACATCTGTTATTGAATATCTTTTTGACTATCGTAATTCTGGTGTGTGTAAAATATCATCTCACTGTGGTTTAACTTTGCATTTTTCAAATGACTAATGCATTATTTTTAAAAGCAGGATTTATTTAGAAGACAGAAAAACTCCCACAGTGGGAGGGGACCTGAAGGGGTTGCCTAATGCATATTTTTATGTGTTTGTTAGACCATAACTTTTGTTTATCTGTTAATTAAAGACTTCATTGTTAGTGGCTCTGCAAGTTGACTTTAAATTCATCTTTTAAAATCCCTGATGATCAACCTCTAAGGCTTTTTCAGAGAGCAAATGGTACTTTGCTCAAAAGTGAAAAGTGAACCTTTCTGACACCATGATAAGCTACATTCTCTTCTGCTGACAACGAGAGAGAGAGAGGCCTAGTTTCCCAATAGCCACAATCCTCCACAGAAATCTGATTTTCTTCTGAGCTTAATTACACTTTGTAGGCAAAGTTATGTACCTTCAAAAGTGAAATAGAGTAGCACAGAGAGTACAAAATTTCGTGGTGTGCCTTATTGATCATTTCTCGGCCCTGTAAAATCTGCGTTGAAATTGTGCATAATTTACCGGCCAGGTTTCTTGATGTCATCTGCTGCCTAGCAATACCTGTGGTACCTACAAGACTTGCACACCCAAACTTGAGGACCTAAACCTGGATACTCCTGATTCTGTGTTGTACAAATTTCTTTACAGTACTTTTATTCTGATTATGCCCTAAATAAGACAAAAACATTAATATTTTAAACCTAAGAACGTCACTTTTTTTTTTTTTTTTGACAAATTTTGATGACTCTAACAACACACTAACTAGGAATGTTAATGTTTGCAAAAAAGAAGTTTGCATCGTTTTGGCATTATTTTTAAGTTAATATTTCAATTTTAGCCTCTTGCCATCTAAATTATTATGGCAAGAGGCTAAAATTGAAATATTAACTTAAAAATATTGCCAAAACGATGCAAACTTTATCACATGTAGAGGCATTTGCCTTACTGTGCTGCTAACAACTATGTAACAGAATAGTTTCATGATTCACCACTACTTTGCCATCACAAAGTAACTGATACCAGGCCTCACGGGCCTGGTCTGCCATCACAAATATCTGTAAAACTGGAAACAATATATGTACTTTTCAGACATGGGGTAAGAGGTGTCACAGGACTGCAATCCTTAAGAGAGAGGAAACAAATTAGGTTGGACACATGATTGCTCTGGTTTTCTGGTGAATGAGTGTTCCTGGTTATAGCTTAGGGAGTGGAGATCCAAGAGTAATATCACCAACCCAAGAAGAAAAATGTAGGAATTTGAGGCTTTTGAGATGGATGGAATTTCCGGGGCAGGGTATCAGAGAGAACATCTGTGTAGAGAAAGAGGTTCAGAAATCTGCATGTGTCGCCCTTGGTCTCTGACTGAATACCAAGTTGAACATGTGCAAGCTGACATTCCAAAGGGCCAGATAGAGAATGACTGCCAGAAGAATCACAACTACTAGGGAGCCACAAGCTGAACAACTGTTGCAGCTTGCACAGAACAGATGTTCTAATTCCACTTAGCCAGTTATCATTTAGTAGCTAGCAGAGAGGCCACACTTTAGTGGTAGATCTATTCTAGCCCTCAAGTAAAGGCCTTTCTTTTATTAAGAAAAACAACAATATACAAATAATTAAATAAAATATGTAGTGTCCAGTAAACAGCGAAAAATAAATAGATGAAAGAACAATTAATGAGATCCATAACCAAAAGAAATATCAATCAGTATTGAACATGACAGAAGTGTAAGAATTAGAGTATGACTTTATAACAGCTATTAAAAATTAGTTCAGCTTCATAGAAAAAAAATCCTTAGCATCCTGTTTTCTTGGAATAGGAGAATTCTTAGAATACCTAAATCACTGTAATGTCAGAAATGAAGTCTTACGTGGGTCTACTTTATTGCCTATGTCTTTTAAATGTATGTAGCTGATTGAGAACTTGCTCCTGATATTTCAACTTAGAATTTGATATTTTCATACACTTTTATATGAAATTAAAAATGTACTTTGAAAATTATTGAAATAAATTTTTAAAGTAAAATGTGTTGTGTTTCACAAACTAAAAAAAATGGTTCAGCTTAACTCCGATAGGGTTGGTTATTATGACTTTATAATTTTAGTTTATTGAGATGTAATACGAATGAAGTAAATCAATCATTCTTCATAACTTCTGACAAACTCATTATTATGGACTGAGTTGTGGTCCCTCCAAATTCATGTGTTTAAGCCCTAACTCCAAGTACCTCAGAATGTGATGTTATCTGGTGATAGGTTCTTTATAGATGAGATTAAATAAAAATGAAGCTTTGGGGGTGTGCCTGAATTCATTCTGATGTGTGTCTTTATAAAAGAAAAAAATCTGGGCTCAAAGAGGAACACCCAGAGATGCAAGCACAGAGGGCAAGCCATGTGAGGACATATGGGAAAGGTAACCATGTATTAGCCAAGGAAGGGGATTTCAGAAGAAAACAAACATACAATCATTTAGTTTTCTGTTCCTAGTTTGGCCTAAGACTTTCTTATGAATGAAATAATACAGAATGCAGACTTTCCAGTCTGATTTACTTCTTTTATCATAACATATCAAAGATTCACCTTAATAATTTCATATATTAACAGTTTGTCTCTCTTAATTGCTGGGGTATTATTTCATTATACACGTTTGAGATATTTTCAATTTTTGTGATCATAAAAAAAAGCCACTTTAAACTTTTATGTTTAAACTTTTAGATTTTTGTGTCAACTATAGTTTTCATGGGTAAATTTACTTGGGTAAATCTCTTAGGGTTGGATACTGGTCATGTGGTAACTGTTTAACTTTATAAGAAAGTGTTAAATTGACTGTCAAAAAGGCTGTACCAACATTCATTCTCATCAGCAATATATCTGTTTCATCTTCTCAACATATTTGTCCATTTATTTATTTTATTTTTACTTAATAGGTGTGTAGCAGTATTTCATTGCAGTTTTAATTTTCACTCAGGTAATGCTAATTATACTGAACATATTTTTATGTGTTTATTTGCCACATACATATAAATGTACATATACATGTGTATGTGTGTATATATATAATATTCCTTGATGAAGTGTCTTCTTCAGAGAGAATATTTTTCGGAGAGAAAAATGCCATCAGTTTGTATTGAGTCCAATCTATCTTTTTTTAATGACTCATACTTTTACTAAGGTATCTAAGGAATCTCTGACTAATCAAAAGTTACAGAAATTGCCTTCAAAGTTTTATTCTAGAAGTCTTGGATGCTTAATAATTTATTTTGAGAGTGTTTTTGTATGTTATAATGTATGAACTAGGATTACTTATTTGTTTTGCATAAGGATGTGCAATTATCCCAGCACCATTTGTTGAAAGAATTCTCCTTTCTCCAATGCATTGCCTTTGCATTTGTGTTGAAAATCAATTAATCACATATTTATATGGCATAGATGTTTTACTCTTTCTAATATATGATGTTTTATTAGTTTTCTCCCTAAAATTCTCAATAAAACATATATTAATTATTCTTTATTAATCATCAAATCTGATATTTTATTTACATATTTAAGCAATATTTATTTTTATAGACAATAATTTATGATCTTGGTGTTTATTTTAGTAGGCCCATTTCTGTATTATTGAAATTTAAGCTACATGCTTCTTAACAGATTGTTAACATGTCAGGTTAATTCCTGATTGAATAATTACTCTTTGCCTTTTGTATTGCACTTGATGTTCCACAGAGACTGGCGAGAGAGCCTGTTATAGCCCTATGATCATTTAACTTACCTTACATATGGAGAAAGGAGATTAATGATGACTTTGCATTGTACATTTATTTAAATTGCTAAATTTGTGTTTGTGTGTGTTTGTGTGTGTGTGTGTGTGTGTGTGTACAGATAAAGTAACATAAATCATGTTGTTAATTCATTCAATCATCTCCCTAATGGGCATGTGCTCTAGGCATCTGCAACGTAGATGTAGTAAACTGTGGTTCCATAAGTTGCTCTATTAGCTTCATGCCTGCATAAGCATTGATACATTATTGGACTAATAACCAGTTGATACTTTCAGCTCTGCATTTCTCAGAAAGCATGACTTTACAATATAAGCAAATAATTTTATCTGGAATGTATCTGAATAAAATTTGATCAAAAGCAGTGATGAGAAACAAGGGAATGTTCAAGAACAATTTTGACTTTAAAATTTAGCCTTTTATGCAGGATGCAAATGTTTCAAACCAAACATTAAATAAATACATAGTAAATATAAACAAATCACACATGCATAGATATATACAAAAGCATTTCATTCAGTTCGAGAGGGGAATATGAGAAAAATATAGGTAGAAGAAATATCAGAGGGTGGGGATAGAGAAAAAATTGACCTGCTCTGTAAGACAGGTTGTATAAGGAGTGTAGTGGATTTCAAATGGTGAAAAATGAGGTTAGATAGTTATTATCAGTTGACTCAGATTTTGAAACCAGACTGATGAGTCTGGCTTCGCTCCATTGGGTGGCAGGGATTAAACAGTCTAGTTCACTCAGTTTTTATGTGATACATCTGGAAGATTTTATTTTGGATTAGTAAAAACCTGTTGCCATTGCTGCAGACTAAGGAAAGATACTTATTGTGTGTACAATGAGACCCATATGTGTCCACATGCTAAAACTGAAAAAGCTATGCAATTAAAGATATTTGTTATAACACCCTCTGAGCAAAAGACAGAGAGGAAAAGAATAATGCCTTAGCTATTATTGCATACAGGAAAATTAGTAGAATGACTTCCAATGAAAGCTCAGGATCATCTACATTTAGGTCAAGAAATAATTAACAGTAAATAATAAAAGCTCTATTATAAAAATAGTGTCTTATGGACATTTCTATATCATTTGAACTTTGGATTACTGCTTATTTTTCAAATTAATTATAAACAGTGCCAGAAGTTTTAATCTTGATAAGAATTCAACTTTGAAATGCACAACTTAGTTTTACAAATGTCAGAAGCAATTATTTCAGGTTAATTAAATAATATCTTAAAATTCCAAATTATCATTTGTAGCTGCTTATCTATTGGAATCAGTATTTTATCTATGCTATGCAGTCAAAAAACAAGAAAATACATTAGATATTAGAATAATGTAAATCAGCAACTGTAAATTTTAAATTTTTCTTTCTTTCTCTCCTTCCTCCCTCCCTCCCTTCCTCCTTCCTTCCCTTCCTTCCTTTCTTCCTTCCTCCCTTCCTTCCTTCCTTCCTTCCTTCCTTCCTAGAGATGAGGTGCCGCTCTATTCCTTTTTAGAGATGAGGTGCCACTCTATTGTCCAGGGTGATTAGATCTCACTGTAATCTCAAACTCCTGAGCTCAAAAGATCTTTCCACCATATCCACTTTAGTAGCTAGGACTAGAGACCATGTGCTACCAGGTTTGACTAATTTACTTTACTTCATTTTTGTAAGTCTTGCTATGTTGCCCAGGCTGTTTTTGAACTCCTAGCCTGAAGTAATTCTCCCCCATTGACTTTCCCCAGCATGGGGATTACAGATTTGAGCTACTATGCCTAGCCTAGCAATTTGATCATCTTTTTTGCAATTTTGTTTAATCTAAATATCTCCAATTCTCTCATTGATTGAAATATAATAAACAAATGTCATCTTAAAATATTTTTGCTATAACTAGTCATCATGTTTACAATTTCACTTATTGAAATTTCATGTAAGATTTTATTTGAAAAAAGTATTCATTTGTTAACATTTAAACCCACTATACTCAGTTATTGATTAAGCGAGAGCATGGAAAAGGGATAGCCTTAACAGAGAATTAAGAATTCTGTGAAGTTGTCCAGTTTTAGACATTTAGAGTTTGATGCAGTGGCATTTACTTACACTATAAAATGGATTTATATATTTCTTAGTAAATGAATATTAAAAGGTGCTATGAAGAAGTAAAAAGGAAAAAGAATAACAAGTACGCATATGTGCTAAAGTCATCTCACAATGAGAGAGAGAGAGAGAGAGTGGGACTGTGCACAAGGGTCAGTGAAAGAAAGGCAAAATTGCTTGGCATATATTTTAAAAATTATCTAATAAAACCCATCATGAAATACACAATTTTATTAATTCATTTTCATTCATGCTATAAGGTGAATATCATTATTACAATTATGGCCTGCTTTGAAAGTCCTAATACAATGTGCTATTGCTGTTCTTCCCATTAAAAGGTATATTCTATTACTCCACCTCTTTGAATTTGGCCTTGTAACTTGCTTTGACCAATGGAATGTGGCAGTAATGATGGTGTGCAACTTATGAGCCAGAGTTAAAAGACCATGAACTTCCTTGTAATGCAGCTATTATATGTGAGGAAACACAGACTGATCTAATCTCCCTGAGAATAAAAGAAATATGGAGAGAGGCCCAGACATCCTAGAAATTACAACCGAACCTGCAGCTTGAACTTAGTAGCATGAAAGAATATAAGTAAAAACAGAAGAGGAACCACCCAATTTGACCAAAGATTTGTAAGAATTATTAAATTGTTTTAAGCTAATATGTTTTTGAGTACAGTAGTTGGTTTTACAATGATACCTATCTGACACACTAAGTAAAACAGGCTCTTTTGTTTATTCATTTTGACTATTTTAAAATTCACAAATGCTATATTCACATGTGGTTTGATAAATAAGACAATATTTTATAGGGCTTTCTAAGGTACTTGAAATTAGAAGAAAAATTAACATTTATTTACTTCTTTTGTGTATAAAAGGAGTATGACATTAGTAAGCTTAGGGATCAACTCAATTTTCTGGTAGAAAAAAAACCATAAGATTTGAAGATTAAAAAAAGCACTATAAACAATACCTTGAAGAAGAATTTGTTAACTGGGTTACTAAGTGATTTTGGTCAAGTTGTTTCATCTGTCTAGATCTCTATTTTTTCATTTGGTTAAAAATAATTTTAAAATCGATAATTCACAGGTTTTTGAATATATATAGCATAAAAATATATTTGAGTTGTTATTTTGTCTGTATCTAAGTTATAGCTCAGTAAGTTCCTTGGAATTTGTTGCCAGTATTCCATTTCCCTTCTTTATCACAATATGTAGCATATTCCTTTTTTTTTTTTTTTGAGTTGGCATCTCACTCCGTCGCCCAGACTGGAGTGCAGTGGCATGCTCCTGGTCACCGCAGGCCTCGCCCAGCTGGGCTCCGGTGATTCTTCCACCTCAGCCTTCCAAGCAGCCGGAACTACAGGCACGCACTACCATGCCCAGTTAATTTTTGATTTATTGTAGAGAAGAGGTCTCGCCAAGTTGTCCAGACGGGCCGGTTAATTTTTGATTTATTGCAGAGACAAGGTCTCACCAAGTTGGCCAGGTGGGTCTCGAACCCGTGGACTCAGGCAATCCACTCTCCTGGAGCCTCCCAAAGTGCTGGGATTACAGGCTGAGCCACCGAGCCCGGCCTGCTCAATTTCTGACATAATGAAACATACAAGGCCATGAAGACACTTGTCAACTAACAATACCAAAAAAGAAAATAATAAACAGATATTAGAATAGTAGAAATTCAATGTCTCTGATTTATATGGAGATGAAAAAGATCCAATGTGAAGCTTACCCTATCAAAATTAATAAATAATTTAATGAGATTATAGATTCTGAGTACGTACTTTAAATCTAGTACAAGACTATATCTGTTTATTTAGTAGTTAAATACAAAAAATAAAAATTACCAAATTTGTCCATTTGGAAGTTACACAGCAATAAATTTTTAAAAATTTAACTTATAAATTACCTTTGACATAAAATACCACAAATAGATCTTGTTGAATGCTCACAGTCACTTTGGTAAATAGGTACTCTTATTTCCCTCATTTTATACACTAAAGCACAGTGATTAAGTGACTAGTCTATCGTGGCATAACACAAAAATATATTTGGTTTTTGTCTCTGGTTTAAGACACAAAAATAAAAACCTTGGAATTCCTGACAAACCTCTTTGGATCACATAGGAGCTTATGCTAATGAGGTGACATGGGGTGGGGCCTCTGGATCACCTCAGGATGGGGCTGGTCACAGGAAAGACTAAGTGATTAGAGTGTTGAAATGCTCATTCCTACCTACTGAAGGGTGGGCTGGGGATTGAGCTCCATAAAAACTCTTGAACAATGAGATAAAGAGCTTTCAGATTGGTGAATATCAAGGTGATAGAAGGCTGTTATGTCTGGAAAGGGCATGAAAACTCCTTCCCCCATACCTTGCCCTATGCATCTCTAGCATTTGGCTATTCCTAAGTTGTACCCTTTGTATTAAGGTGTTTCCCAAAGTTTTGTGAGTAAATTATTCTGAAAGTTGGTAGGAATTGTGGGAACTCATTGACTTTGTAGTCAAGTAGGACAGAAGTATGGGTAAGTGGGGACACCTGATACTTGCTACTGACATCTGAAATGAAGCCTATCTTGTGAAACTGAGCCCTTAAACCTGTGGAGTTTAACCCCAACTCCAGGTAGGTAATGTCAGAATTTAATTGAAATGAAATTAAGGACATTTGGTGTCTAGAGAGGTTGAGAATAGGTGTGAGAAAAAAAAACAAAAACAAAAAAACCCCACATATTTGGCATCAGAAGTGTGAATAAAAACAGTCCATCTATGGCCACCTTGATGGTAAACAACAGAGCCAGAATTCAAAGGTTTGAATTTTCAGCCTAACATTCTGTATTAACTAGAAGCTCCACAGAATACAAAATACTTTGTGATATGAATTATTTCCTCACAATTAAAAACAATGTTGTCATTTGGTTATGAATGATATTTCAGGTAAAACTGTTTCTACTTTTCTGATATTAAAAGATATGAAGATATCAAGCCATCACGGAAAAGGTAGAAATATGTAAATACAAAGTCATTTACTTCAAACACTTAACACAGCAGCCAAACAAAAATCTACATTTTCACATATGTAATCAATTTACTTACAAATAAAACAAACACAAACATACCTCTGCAGGAGATGGTTTCCTTCCCAATTGTGTTTTTTTAATCACTGCATAAAATACATAAAAATTGGCCAAAAGACCATTTCCTGATAGTAACCAGAAGCTATAAATTGTGTAAGAATGACCTTCTTTTTTATGCAGCTGAAGTTAACAAGCAAAACTATTTTACAATCCTAATTATAATAATGTCAAAAGCCGGGCTCGGTGGCTCAGCCTGTAATCCCGCGCCTTGGGAGGCTGAGGTGAGTGGATTGCCTGAGCCCGCGGGTTCGAGACCCGCCTGGGCAGACGAAACCTCATCTCTA